>JAFEUB010000542.1:10000-69407 GCA_024529925.1 Ophthalmolycus amberensis | reverse complement strand
TTTTTTTTTTTTTTTTCTGAAGAAAATCTTTGAAACTATGTGGATTTCACAAAATCCACTTTTGGCCTCCTCTCTGCCTGAAACGCACTTTAAGAGCATAAAAAATTTGAAAATGCCAGTAAAGTGCTGAAAGTTGCAGATATTCATGAAAATGACATCAGACTGTGAAATCAACTATCCTGAGCCACTTTTCTGAAGAAAATCTTTGAAACTATGTGGATTTCACAAAATCCACTTTTGGCCTCCTCTCTGCCTGAAACGCACTTTAAGAGCATAAAAAATTGAAAAGCCAGTAAAGTGCTGAAAGTTGCAGATATTCATGAAAATGACATCAGACTGTGAAATCAACTATCCTGAGCCACTTTTCTGAAGAAAATCTTTGAAACTATGTGGATTTCACAAAATCCACTTTTGGCCTCCTCTCTGCCTGAAACGCACTTTAAGAGCATAAAAAATTGAAAATGCCAGTAAAGTGCTGAAAGTTGCAGATATTCATGAAAATGACATCAGACTGTGAAATCAACTATCCTGAGCCACTTTTCTGAAGAAAATCTTTGAAACTATGTGGATTTCACAAAATCCACTTTGGCCTCCTCTCTGCCTGAAACGCACTTTAAGAGCATAAAAATTTGAAAATGCCAGTAAAGTGCTGAAAGTTGCAGATATTCATGAAAATGACATCAGACTGTGAAATCAACTATCCTGAGCCACTTTTCTGAAGAAAATCTTTGAAACTATGTGGATTTCACAAAATCCACTTTTGGCCTCCTCTCTGCCTGAAACGCACTTTAAGAGCATAAAAAATTTGAAAATGCCAGTAAAGTGCTGAAAGTTGCAGATATTCATGAAATGACATCAGACTGTGAAATCAACTATCCTGAGCCACTTTTCTGAAGAAAATCTTTGAAACTATGTGGATTTCACAAAATCCACTTTTGGCCTCCTCTCTGCCTGAAACGCACTTTAAGAGCATAAAAAATTGAAAATGCCAGTAAAGTGCTGAAAGTTGCAGATATTCATGAAAATGACATCAGACTGTGAAATCAACTATCCTGAGCCACTTTTCTGAAGAAAATCTTTGAAACTATGTGGATTTCACAAAATCCACTTTTGGCCTCCTCTCTGCCTGAAACGCACTTTAAGAGCATAAAAAATTGAAAATGCCAGTAAAGTGCTGAAAGTTGCAGATATTCATGAAAATGACATCAGACTGTGAAATCAACTATCCTGAGCCACTTTTCTGAAGAAAATCTTTGAAACTATGTGGATTTCACAAAATCCACTTTTGGCCTCCTCTCTGCCTGAAACGCACTTTAAGAGCATAAAAATTGAAAATGCCAGTAAAGTGCTGAAAGTTGCAGATATTCATGAAAATGACATCAGACTGTGAAATCAACTATCCTGAGCCACTTTTCTGAAGAAAATCTTTGAAACTATGTGGATTTCACAAAATCCACTTTTGGCCTCCTCTCTGCCTGAAACGCACTTTAAGAGCATAAAAAATTGAAAATGCCAGTAAAGTGCTGAAAGTTGCAGATATTCATGAAATGACATCAGACTGTGAAATCAACTATCCTGAGCCACTTTTCTGAAGAAATCTTTGAAACTATGTGGATTTCACAAAATCCACTTTTGGCCTCCTCTCTGCCTGAAACGCACTTTAAGAGCATAAAAAATTGAAAATGCCAGTAAAGTGCTGAAAGTTGCAGATATTCATGAAAATGACATCAGACTGTGAAATCAACTATCCTGAGCCACTTTTCTGAAGAAAATCTTTGAAACTATGTGGACTTTCACAAAATCCACTTTTGGCCTCCTCTCTGCCTGAAACGCACTTTAAGAGCATAAAAATTGAAAATGCCAGTAAAGTGCTGAAATGTTGCAGATATTCATGAAAATGACATCAGACTGTGAAATCAACTATCCTGAGCCACTTTTCTGAAGAAAATCTTTGAAACTATGTGGATTTCACAAAATCCACTTTTGGCCTCCTCTCTGCCTGAAACGCACTTTAAGAGCATAAAAATTTGAAAATGCCAGTAAAGTGCTGAAAGTTGCAGATATTCATGAAAATGACATCAGACTGTGAAATCAACTATCCTGAGCCACTTTTCTGAAGAAAATCTTTGAAACTATGTGGATTTCACAAAATCCACTTTGGCCTCCTCTCTGCCTGAAACGCACTTTAAGAGCATAAAAAATTGAAATTGCCAGTAAAGTGCTGAAAGTTGCAGATATTCATGAAAATGACATCAGACTGTGAAATCAACTATCCTGAGCCACTTTTCTGAAGAAAATCTTTGAAACTATGTTGACTTTCACAAAATCCACTTTTGGCCTCCTCTCTGCCTGAAACGCACTTTAAGAGCATAAAAAATTGAAAATGCCAGTAAAGTGCTGAAGTTGGCAGATATTCATGAAATGACATCAGACTGTGAAATCACTATCCTGAGCCACTTTTCTGAAGAAAAATCTTTGAAACTATGTTGACTTTCACAAAATCCACTTTGGCCTCCTCTCTGCCTGAAACGCACTTTAAGAGCATAAAAAATTTGAAAATGCCAGTAACGTGCTGAAAGTTGCAGATATTCATGAAAATGACATCAGACTGTGAAATCAACTATCCTGAGCCCCTTTTCTGAAGAAAATCTTTGAAACTATGTTGATTTCACAAAATCCACTTTTGGCCTCCTCTCTGCCTGAAACGCACTTTAGAGCATAAAAAATTGGAAAATGCCAGTAAAGTGCTGAAAGTTGCAGATATTCATGAAAATGACATCAGACTGTGAAATCAACTATCCTGAGCCACTTTTCTGAAGAAAAATCTTGAAACTATGTGGATTTCACAAAATCCACTTTTGGCCTCCTCTCTGCCTGAAACGCACTTTAAGAGCATAAAAAATTGAAAATGCCAGTAAAGTGCTGAAAGTTGCAGATATTCATGAAAATGACATCAGACTGTGAAATCAACTATCCTGAGCCACTTTTCTGAAGAAAATCTTTGAAACTATGTGGATTTCACAAAATCCACTTTTGGCCTCCTCTCTGCCTGAAACGCACTTTAAGAGCATAAAAATTTTGAAAATGCCAGTAAAGTGCTGAAAGTTGCAGATATTCATGAAAATGACATCAGACTGTGAAATCAACTATCCTGAGCCACTTTTCTGAAGAAAATCTTTGAAACTATGTGGATTTCACAAAATCCACTTTTGGCCTCCTCTCTGCCTGAAACGCACTTTAAGAGCATAAAAATTTGAAAATGCCAGTAAAGTGCTGAAAGTTGCAGATATTCATGAAAATGACATCAGACTGTGAAATCAACTATCCTGAGCCACTTTTCTGAAGAAAATCTTTGAAACTATGTGGATTTCACAAAATCCACTTTTGGCCTCCTCTCTGCCTGAAACGCACTTTAAGAGCATAAAAAATTGAAAATGCCAGTAAAGTGCTGAAAGTTGCAGATATTCATGAAAATGACATCAGACTGTGAAATCAACTATCCTGAGCCACTTTTCTGAAGAAAATCTTTGAAACTATGTGGATTTCACAAAATCCACTTTTGGCCTCCTCTCTGCCTGAAACGCACTTTAAGAGCATAAAAAATTGAAAATGCCAGTAAAGTGCTGAAAGTTGCAGATATTCATGAAAATGACATCAGACTGTGAAATCAACTATCCTGAGCCACTTTTCTGAAGAAAATCTTTGAAACTATGTGGATTTCACAAAATCCACTTTTGGCCTCCTCTCTGCCTGAAACGCACTTTAAGAGCATAAAAATTTGAAAATGCCAGTAAAGTGCTGAAAGTTGCAGATATTCATGAAAATGACATCAGACTGTGAAATCAACTATCCTGAGCCACTTTTCTGAAGAAAATCTTTGAAACTATGTGGATTTCACAAAATCCACTTTTGGCCTCCTCTCTGCCTGAAACGCACTTTAAGAGCATAAAAATTGAAAATGCCAGTAAAGTGCTGAAAGTTGCAGATATTCATGAAAATGACATCAGACTGTGAAATCAACTATCCTGAGCCACTTTTCTGAAGAAAATCTTTGAAACTATGTGGATTTCACAAAATCCACTTTTGGCCTCCTCTCTGCCTGAAACGCACTTTAAGAGCATAAAAATTTGAAAATGCCAGTAAAGTGCTGAAAGTTGCAGATATTCATGAAAATGACATCAGACTGTGAAATCAACTATCCTGAGCCACTTTTCTGAAGAAAATCTTTGAAACTATGTGGATTTCACAAAATCCACTTTGGCCTCCTCTCTGCCTGAAACGCACTTTAAGAGCATAAAAATTTGAAAATGCCAGTAAAGTGCTGAAAGTTGCAGATATTCATGAAAATGACATCAGACTGTGAAATCAACTATCCTGAGCCACTTTTCTGAAGAAAATCTTTGAAACTATGTGGATTTCACAAAATCCACTTTTGGCCTCCTCTCTGCCTGAAACGCACTTTAAGAGCATAAAAATTGAAAATGCCAGTAAAGTGCTGAAAGTTGCAGATATTCATGAAAATGACATCAGACTGTGAAATCAACTATCCTGAGCCACTTTTCTGAAGAAAATCTTTGAAACTATGTGGATTTCACAAAATCCACTTTTGGCCTCCTCTCTGCCTGAAACGCACTTTAAGAGCATAAAAAATTGAAAATGCCAGTAAAGTGCTGAAAGTTGCAGATATTCATGAAAATGACATCAGACTGTGAAATCAACTATCCTGAGCCACTTTTCTGAAGAAAATCTTTGAAACTATGTGGATTTCACAAAATCCACTTTTGGCCTCCTCTCTGCCTGAAACGCACTTTAAGAGCATAAAAATTGAAAATGCCAGTAAAGTGCTGAAAGTTGCAGATATTCATGAAAATGACATCAGACTGTGAAATCAACTATCCTGAGCCACTTTTCTGAAGAAAATCTTTGAAACTATGTGGATTTCACAAAATCCACTTTTGGCCTCCTCTCTGCCTGAAACGCACTTTAAGAGCATAAAAAATTGAAAATGCCAGTAAAGTGCTGAAAGTTGCAGATATTCATGAAAATGACATCAGACTGTGAAATCAACTATCCTGAGCCACTTTTCTGAAGAAAATCTTTGAAACTATGTGGATTTCACAAAATCCACTTTTGGCCTCCTCTCTGCCTGAAACGCACTTTAAGAGCATAAAAATTGAAAATGCCAGTAAAGTGCTGAAAGTTGCAGATATTCATGAAAATGACATCAGACTGTGAAATCAACTATCCTGAGCCACTTTTCTGAAGAAAATCTTTGAAACTATGTGGATTTCACAAAATCCACTTTTGGCCTCCTCTCTGCCTGAAACGCACTTTAAGAGCATAAAAATTTTGAAAATGCCAGTAAAGTGCTGAAAGTTGCAGATATTCATGAAAATGACATCAGACTGTGAAATCAACTATCCTGAGCCACTTTTCTGAAGAAAATCTTTGAAACTATGTGGATTTCACAAAATCCACTTTTGGCCTCCTCTCTGCCTGAAACGCACTTTAAGAGCATAAAAAATTGAAAATGCCAGTAAAGTGCTGAAAGTTGCAGATATTCATGAAAATGACATCAGACTGTGAAATCAACTATCCTGAGCCACTTTTCTGAAGAAAATCTTTGAAACTATGTGGATTTCACAAAATCCACTTTTGGCCTCCTCTCTGCCTGAAACGCACTTTAAGAGCATAAAAATTGAAAATGCCAGTAAAGTGCTGAAAGTTGCAGATATTCATGAAAATGACATCAGACTGTGAAATCAACTATCCTGAGCCACTTTTCTGAAGAAAATCTTTGAAACTATGTGGATTTCACAAAATCCACTTTTGGCCTCCTCTCTGCCTGAAACGCACTTTAAGAGCATAAAAAATTGAAAATGCCAGTAAAGTGCTGAAAGTTGCAGATATTCATGAAAATGACATCAGACTGTGAAATCAACTATCCTGAGCCACTTTTCTGAAGAAAATCTTTGAAACTATGTGGATTTCACAAAATCCACTTTTGGCCTCCTCTCTGCCTGAAACGCACTTTAAGAGCATAAAAATTTTGAAAATGCCAGTAAAGTGCTGAAAGTTGCAGATATTCATGAAAATGACATCAGACTGTGAAATCAACTATCCTGAGCCACTTTTCTGAAGAAAATCTTTGAAACTATGTGGATTTCACAAAATCCACTTTTGGCCTCCTCTCTGCCTGAAACGCACTTTAAGAGCATAAAAATTGAAAATGCCAGTAAAGTGCTGAAAGTTGCAGATATTCATGAAAATGACATCAGACTGTGAAATCAACTATCCTGAGCCACTTTTCTGAAGAAAATCTTTGAAACTATGTGGATTTCACAAAATCCACTTTTGGCCTCCTCTCTGCCTGAAACGCACTTTAAGAGCATAAAAAATTGAAAATGCCAGTAAAGTGCTGAAAGTTGCAGATATTCATGAAAATGACATCAGACTGTGAAATCAACTATCCTGAGCCACTTTTCTGAAGAAAATCTTTGAAACTATGTGGATTTCACAAAATCCACTTTTGGCCTCCTCTCTGCCTGAAACGCACTTTAAGAGCATAAAAATTGAAAATGCCAGTAAAGTGCTGAAAGTTGCAGATATTCATGAAAATGACATCAGACTGTGAAATCAACTATCCTGAGCCACTTTTCTGAAGAAAATCTTTGAAACTATGTGGATTTCACAAAATCCACTTTTGGCCTCCTCTCTGCCTGAAACGCACTTTAAGAGCATAAAAATTTTGAAAATGCCAGTAAAGTGCTGAAAGTTGCAGATATTCATGAAAATGACATCAGACTGTGAAATCAACTATCCTGAGCCACTTTTCTGAAGAAAATCTTTGAAACTATGTGGATTTCACAAAATCCACTTTTGGCCTCCTCTCTGCCTGAAACGCACTTTAAGAGCATAAAAATTTGAAAATGCCAGTAAAGTGCTGAAAGTTGCAGATATTCATGAAAATGACATCAGACTGTGAAATCAACTATCCTGAGCCACTTTTCTGAAGAAAATCTTTGAAACTATGTGGATTTCACAAAATCCACTTTTGGCCTCCTCTCTGCCTGAAACGCACTTTAAGAGCATAAAAAATTGAAAATGCCAGTAAAGTGCTGAAAGTTGCAGATATTCATGAAAATGACATCAGACTGTGAAATCAACTATCCTGAGCCACTTTTCTGAAGAAAATCTTTGAAACTATGTGGATTTCACAAAATCCACTTTTGGCCTCCTCTCTGCCTGAAACGCACTTTAAGAGCATAAAAATTGAAAATGCCAGTAAAGTGCTGAAAGTTGCAGATATTCATGAAAATGACATCAGACTGTGAAATCAACTATCCTGAGCCACTTTTCTGAAGAAAATCTTTGAAACTATGTGGATTTCACAAAATCCACTTTTGGCCTCCTCTCTGCCTGAAACGCACTTTAAGAGCATAAAAATTTTGAAAATGCCAGTAAAGTGCTGAAAGTTGCAGATATTCATGAAAATGACATCAGACTGTGAAATCAACTATCCTGAGCCACTTTTCTGAAGAAAATCTTTGAAACTATGTGGATTTCACAAAATCCACTTTTGGCCTCCTCTCTGCCTGAAACGCACTTTAAGAGCATAAAAAATTGAAAATGCCAGTAAAGTGCTGAAAGTTGCAGATATTCATGAAAATGACATCAGACTGTGAAATCAACTATCCTGAGCCACTTTTCTGAAGAAAATCTTTGAAACTATGTGGATTTCACAAAATCCACTTTTGGCCTCCTCTCTGCCTGAAACGCACTTTAAGAGCATAAAAAATTGAAAATGCCAGTAAAGTGCTGAAAGTTGCAGATATTCATGAAAATGACATCAGACTGTGAAATCAACTATCCTGAGCCACTTTTCTGAAGAAAATCTTTGAAACTATGTGGATTTCACAAAATCCACTTTTGGCCTCCTCTCTGCCTGAAACGCACTTTAAGAGCATAAAAATTTTGAAAATGCCAGTAAAGTGCTGAAAGTTGCAGATATTCATGAAAATGACATCAGACTGTGAAATCAACTATCCTGAGCCACTTTTCTGAAGAAAATCTTTGAAACTATGTGGATTTCACAAAATCCACTTTTGGCCTCCTCTCTGCCTGAAACGCACTTTAAGAGCATAAAAATTTGAAAATGCCAGTAAAGTGCTGAAAGTTGCAGATATTCATGAAAATGACATCAGACTGTGAAATCAACTATCCTGAGCCACTTTTCTGAAGAAAATCTTTGAAACTATGTGGATTTCACAAAATCCACTTTTGGCCTCCTCTCTGCCTGAAACGCACTTTAAGAGCATAAAAATTGAAAATGCCAGTAAAGTGCTGAAAGTTGCAGATATTCATGAAAATGACATCAGACTGTGAAATCAACTATCCTGAGCCACTTTTCTGAAGAAAATCTTTGAAACTATGTGGATTTCACAAAATCCACTTTTGGCCTCCTCTCTGCCTGAAACGCACTTTAAGAGCATAAAAAATTGAAAATGCCAGTAAAGTGCTGAAAGTTGCAGATATTCATGAAAATGACATCAGACTGTGAAATCAACTATCCTGAGCCACTTTTCTGAAGAAAATCTTTGAAACTATGTGGATTTCACAAAATCCACTTTTGGCCTCCTCTCTGCCTGAAACGCACTTTAAGAGCATAAAAAATTGAAAATGCCAGTAAAGTGCTGAAAGTTGCAGATATTCATGAAAATGACATCAGACTGTGAAATCAACTATCCTGAGCCACTTTTCTGAAGAAAATCTTTGAAACTATGTGGATTTCACAAAATCCACTTTTGGCCTCCTCTCTGCCTGAAACGCACTTTAAGAGCATAAAAATTGAAAATGCCAGTAAAGTGCTGAAAGTTGCAGATATTCATGAAAATGACATCAGACTGTGAAATCAACTATCCTGAGCCACTTTTCTGAAGAAAATCTTTGAAACTATGTGGATTTCACAAAATCCACTTTTGGCCTCCTCTCTGCCTGAAACGCACTTTAAGAGCATAAAAAATTGAAAATGCCAGTAAAGTGCTGAAAGTTGCAGATATTCATGAAAATGACATCAGACTGTGAAATCAACTATCCTGAGCCACTTTTCTGAAGAAAATCTTTGAAACTATGTGGATTTCACAAAATCCACTTTTGGCCTCCTCTCTGCCTGAAACGCACTTTAAGAGCATAAAAATTGAAAATGCCAGTAAAGTGCTGAAAGTTGCAGATATTCATGAAAATGACATCAGACTGTGAAATCAACTATCCTGAGCCACTTTTCTGAAGAAAATCTTTGAAACTATGTGGATTTCACAAAATCCACTTTTGGCCTCCTCTCTGCCTGAAACGCACTTTAAGAGCATAAAAATTTTGAAAATGCCAGTAAAGTGCTGAAAGTTGCAGATATTCATGAAAATGACATCAGACTGTGAAATCAACTATCCTGAGCCACTTTTCTGAAGAAAATCTTTGAAACTATGTGGATTTCACAAAATCCACTTTTGGCCTCCTCTCTGCCTGAAACGCACTTTAAGAGCATAAAAATTGAAAATGCCAGTAAAGTGCTGAAAGTTGCAGATATTCATGAAAATGACATCAGACTGTGAAATCAACTATCCTGAGCCACTTTTCTGAAGAAAATCTTTGAAACTATGTGGATTTCACAAAATCCACTTTTGGCCTCCTCTCTGCCTGAAACGCACTTTAAGAGCATAAAAAATTGAAAATGCCAGTAAAGTGCTGAAAGTTGCAGATATTCATGAAAATGACATCAGACTGTGAAATCAACTATCCTGAGCCACTTTTCTGAAGAAAATCTTTGAAACTATGTGGATTTCACAAAATCCACTTTTGGCCTCCTCTCTGCCTGAAACGCACTTTAAGAGCATAAAAATTGAAAATGCCAGTAAAGTGCTGAAAGTTGCAGATATTCATGAAAATGACATCAGACTGTGAAATCAACTATCCTGAGCCACTTTTCTGAAGAAAATCTTTGAAACTATGTGGATTTCACAAAATCCACTTTTGGCCTCCTCTCTGCCTGAAACGCACTTTAAGAGCATAAAAATTGAAAATGCCAGTAAAGTGCTGAAAGTTGCAGATATTCATGAAAATGACATCAGACTGTGAAATCAACTATCCTGAGCCACTTTTCTGAAGAAAATCTTTGAAACTATGTGGATTTCACAAAATCCACTTTTGGCCTCCTCTCTGCCTGAAACGCACTTTAAGAGCATAAAAAATTGAAAATGCCAGTAAAGTGCTGAAAGTTGCAGATATTCATGAAAATGACATCAGACTGTGAAATCAACTATCCTGAGCCACTTTTCTGAAGAAAATCTTTGAAACTATGTGGATTTCACAAAATCCACTTTTGGCCTCCTCTCTGCCTGAAACGCACTTTAAGAGCATAAAAATTGAAAATGCCAGTAAAGTGCTGAAAGTTGCAGATATTCATGAAAATGACATCAGACTGTGAAATCAACTATCCTGAGCCACTTTTCTGAAGAAAATCTTTGAAACTATGTGGATTTCACAAAATCCACTTTTGGCCTCCTCTCTGCCTGAAACGCACTTTAAGAGCATAAAAAATTGAAAATGCCAGTAAAGTGCTGAAAGTTGCAGATATTCATGAAAATGACATCAGACTGTGAAATCAACTATCCTGAGCCACTTTTCTGAAGAAAATCTTTGAAACTATGTGGATTTCACAAAATCCACTTTTGGCCTCCTCTCTGCCTGAAACGCACTTTAAGAGCATAAAAAATTGAAAATGCCAGTAAAGTGCTGAAAGTTGCAGATATTCATGAAAATGACATCAGACTGTGAAATCAACTATCCTGAGCCACTTTTCTGAAGAAAATCTTTGAAACTATGTGGATTTCACAAAATCCACTTTTGGCCTCCTCTCTGCCTGAAACGCACTTTAAGAGCATAAAAATTGAAAATGCCAGTAAAGTGCTGAAAGTTGCAGATATTCATGAAAATGACATCAGACTGTGAAATCAACTATCCTGAGCCACTTTTCTGAAGAAAATCTTTGAAACTATGTGGATTTCACAAAATCCACTTTTGGCCTCCTCTCTGCCTGAAACGCACTTTAAGAGCATAAAAAATTGAAAATGCCAGTAAAGTGCTGAAAGTTGCAGATATTCATGAAAATGACATCAGACTGTGAAATCAACTATCCTGAGCCACTTTTCTGAAGAAAATCTTTGAAACTATGTGGATTTCACAAAATCCACTTTTGGCCTCCTCTCTGCCTGAAACGCACTTTAAGAGCATAAAAAATTGAAAATGCCAGTAAAGTGCTGAAAGTTGCAGATATTCATGAAAATGACATCAGACTGTGAAATCAACTATCCTGAGCCACTTTTCTGAAGAAAATCTTTGAAACTATGTGGATTTCACAAAATCCACTTTTGGCCTCCTCTCTGCCTGAAACGCACTTTAAGAGCATAAAAATTGAAAATGCCAGTAAAGTGCTGAAAGTTGCAGATATTCATGAAAATGACATCAGACTGTGAAATCAACTATCCTGAGCCACTTTTCTGAAGAAAATCTTTGAAACTATGTGGATTTCACAAAATCCACTTTTGGCCTCCTCTCTGCCTGAAACGCACTTTAAGAGCATAAAAAATTGAAAATGCCAGTAAAGTGCTGAAAGTTGCAGATATTCATGAAAATGACATCAGA
This sequence comes from Ophthalmolycus amberensis, assembly GCA_024529925.1. Taxonomy (NCBI): domain Eukaryota; kingdom Metazoa; phylum Chordata; class Actinopteri; order Perciformes; family Zoarcidae; genus Ophthalmolycus; species Ophthalmolycus amberensis. Next base: position 57,710 of record JAFEUB010000542.1, on the reverse strand, counting down.
CTGTGAAATCAACTATCCTGAGCCACTTTTCTGAAGAAAATCTTTGAAACTATGTGGATTTCACAAAATCCACTTTTGGCCTCCTCTCTGCCTGAAACGCACTTTAAGAGCATAAAAAATTGAAAATGCCAGTAAAGTGCTGAAAGTTGCAGATATTCATGAAAATGACATCAGACTGTGAAATCAACTATCCTGAGCCACTTTTCTGAAGAAAATCTTTGAAACTATGTGGATTTCACAAAATCCACTTTTGGCCTCCTCTCTGCCTGAAACGCACTTTAAGAGCATAAAAAATTGAAAATGCCAGTAAAGTGCTGAAAGTTGCAGATATTCATGAAAATGACATCAGACTGTGAAATCAACTATCCTGAGCCACTTTTCTGAAGAAAATCTTTGAAACTATGTGGATTTCACAAAATCCACTTTTGGCCTCCTCTCTGCCTGAAACGCACTTTAAGAGCATAAAAAATTGAAAATGCCAGTAAAGTGCTGAAAGTTGCAGATATTCATGAAAATGACATCAGACTGTGAAATCAACTATCCTGAGCCACTTTTCTGAAGAAAATCTTTGAAACTATGTGGATTTCACAAAATCCACTTTTGGCCTCCTCTCTGCCTGAAACGCACTTTAAGAGCATAAAAAATTGAAAATGCCAGTAAAGTGCTGAAAGTTGCAGATATTCATGAAAATGACATCAGACTGTGAAATCAACTATCCTGAGCCACTTTTCTGAAGAAAATCTTTGAAACTATGTGGATTTCACAAAATCCACTTTTGGCCTCCTCTCTGCCTGAAACGCACTTTAAGAGCATAAAAAATTGAAAATGCCAGTAAAGTGCTGAAAGTTGCAGATATTCATGAAAATGACATCAGACTGTGAAATCAACTATCCTGAGCCACTTTTCTGAAGAAAATCTTTGAAACTATGTGGATTTCACAAAATCCACTTTTGGCCTCCTCTCTGCCTGAAACGCACTTTAAGAGCATAAAAATTGAAAATGCCAGTAAAGTGCTGAAAGTTGCAGATATTCATGAAAATGACATCAGACTGTGAAATCAACTATCCTGAGCCACTTTTCTGAAGAAAATCTTTGAAACTATGTGGATTTCACAAAATCCACTTTTGGCCTCCTCTCTGCCTGAAACGCACTTTAAGAGCATAAAAAATTGAAAATGCCAGTAAAGTGCTGAAAGTTGCAGATATTCATGAAAATGACATCAGACTGTGAAATCAACTATCCTGAGCCACTTTTCTGAAGAAAATCTTTGAAACTATGTGGATTTCACAAAATCCACTTTTGGCCTCCTCTCTGCCTGAAACGCACTTTAAGAGCATAAAAATTGAAAATGCCAGTAAAGTGCTGAAAGTTGCAGATATTCATGAAAATGACATCAGACTGTGAAATCAACTATCCTGAGCCACTTTTCTGAAGAAAATCTTTGAAACTATGTGGATTTCACAAAATCCACTTTTGGCCTCCTCTCTGCCTGAAACGCACTTTAAGAGCATAAAAAATTGAAAATGCCAGTAAAGTGCTGAAAGTTGCAGATATTCATGAAAATGACATCAGACTGTGAAATCAACTATCCTGAGCCACTTTTCTGAAGAAAATCTTTGAAACTATGTGGATTTCACAAAATCCACTTTTGGCCTCCTCTCTGCCTGAAACGCACTTTAAGAGCATAAAAAATTGAAAATGCCAGTAAAGTGCTGAAAGTTGCAGATATTCATGAAAATGACATCAGACTGTGAAATCAACTATCCTGAGCCACTTTTCTGAAGAAAATCTTTGAAACTATGTGGATTTCACAAAATCCACTTTTGGCCTCCTCTCTGCCTGAAACGCACTTTAAGAGCATAAAAAATTGAAAATGCCAGTAAAGTGCTGAAAGTTGCAGATATTCATGAAAATGACATCAGACTGTGAAATCAACTATCCTGAGCCACTTTTCTGAAGAAAATCTTTGAAACTATGTGGATTTCACAAAATCCACTTTTGGCCTCCTCTCTGCCTGAAACGCACTTTAAGAGCATAAAAAATTGAAAATGCCAGTAAAGTGCTGAAAGTTGCAGATATTCATGAAAATGACATCAGACTGTGAAATCAACTATCCTGAGCCACTTTTCTGAAGAAAATCTTTGAAACTATGTGGATTTCACAAAATCCACTTTTGGCCTCCTCTCTGCCTGAAACGCACTTTAAGAGCATAAAAAATTGAAAATGCCAGTAAAGTGCTGAAAGTTGCAGATATTCATGAAAATGACATCAGACTGTGAAATCAACTATCCTGAGCCACTTTTCTGAAGAAAATCTTTGAAACTATGTGGATTTCACAAAATCCACTTTTGGCCTCCTCTCTGCCTGAAACGCACTTTAAGAGCATAAAAAATTGAAAATGCCAGTAAAGTGCTGAAAGTTGCAGATATTCATGAAAATGACATCAGACTGTGAAATCAACTATCCTGAGCCACTTTTCTGAAGAAAATCTTTGAAACTATGTGGATTTCACAAAATCCACTTTTGGCCTCCTCTCTGCCTGAAACGCACTTTAAGAGCATAAAAATTGAAAATGCCAGTAAAGTGCTGAAAGTTGCAGATATTCATGAAAATGACATCAGACTGTGAAATCAACTATCCTGAGCCACTTTTCTGAAGAAAATCTTTGAAACTATGTGGATTTCACAAAATCCACTTTTGGCCTCCTCTCTGCCTGAAACGCACTTTAAGAGCATAAAAAATTGAAAATGCCAGTAAAGTGCTGAAAGTTGCAGATATTCATGAAAATGACATCAGACTGTGAAATCAACTATCCTGAGCCACTTTTCTGAAGAAAATCTTTGAAACTATGTGGATTTCACAAAATCCACTTTTGGCCTCCTCTCTGCCTGAAACGCACTTTAAGAGCATAAAAAATTGAAAATGCCAGTAAAGTGCTGAAAGTTGCAGATATTCATGAAAATGACATCAGACTGTGAAATCAACTATCCTGAGCCACTTTTCTGAAGAAAATCTTTGAAACTATGTGGATTTCACAAAATCCACTTTTGGCCTCCTCTCTGCCTGAAACGCACTTTAAGAGCATAAAAAATTGAAAATGCCAGTAAAGTGCTGAAAGTTGCAGATATTCATGAAAATGACATCAGACTGTGAAATCAACTATCCTGAGCCACTTTTCTGAAGAAAATCTTTGAAACTATGTGGATTTCACAAAATCCACTTTTGGCCTCCTCTCTGCCTGAAACGCACTTTAAGAGCATAAAAATTGAAAATGCCAGTAAAGTGCTGAAAGTTGCAGATATTCATGAAAATGACATCAGACTGTGAAATCAACTATCCTGAGCCACTTTTCTGAAGAAAATCTTTGAAACTATGTGGATTTCACAAAATCCACTTTTGGCCTCCTCTCTGCCTGAAACGCACTTTAAGAGCATAAAAAATTGAAAATGCCAGTAAAGTGCTGAAAGTTGCAGATATTCATGAAAATGACATCAGACTGTGAAATCAACTATCCTGAGCCACTTTTCTGAAGAAAATCTTTGAAACTATGTGGATTTCACAAAATCCACTTTTGGCCTCCTCTCTGCCTGAAACGCACTTTAAGAGCATAAAAAATTGAAAATGCCAGTAAAGTGCTGAAAGTTGCAGATATTCATGAAAATGACATCAGACTGTGAAATCAACTATCCTGAGCCACTTTTCTGAAGAAAATCTTTGAAACTATGTGGATTTCACAAAATCCACTTTTGGCCTCCTCTCTGCCTGAAACGCACTTTAAGAGCATAAAAAATTGAAAATGCCAGTAAAGTGCTGAAAGTTGCAGATATTCATGAAAATGACATCAGACTGTGAAATCAACTATCCTGAGCCACTTTTCTGAAGAAAATCTTTGAAACTATGTGGATTTCACAAAATCCACTTTTGGCCTCCTCTCTGCCTGAAACGCACTTTAAGAGCATAAAAAATTGAAAATGCCAGTAAAGTGCTGAAAGTTGCAGATATTCATGAAAATGACATCAGACTGTGAAATCAACTATCCTGAGCCACTTTTCTGAAGAAAATCTTTGAAACTATGTGGATTTCACAAAATCCACTTTTGGCCTCCTCTCTGCCTGAAACGCACTTTAAGAGCATAAAAAATTGAAAATGCCAGTAAAGTGCTGAAAGTTGCAGATATTCATGAAAATGACATCAGACTGTGAAATCAACTATCCTGAGCCACTTTTCTGAAGAAAATCTTTGAAACTATGTGGATTTCACAAAATCCACTTTTGGCCTCCTCTCTGCCTGAAACGCACTTTAAGAGCATAAAAAATTGAAAATGCCAGTAAAGTGCTGAAAGTTGCAGATATTCATGAAAATGACATCAGACTGTGAAATCAACTATCCTGAGCCACTTTTCTGAAGAAAATCTTTGAAACTATGTGGATTTCACAAAATCCACTTTTGGCCTCCTCTCTGCCTGAAACGCACTTTAAGAGCATAAAAATTGAAAATGCCAGTAAAGTGCTGAAAGTTGCAGATATTCATGAAAATGACATCAGACTGTGAAATCAACTATCCTGAGCCACTTTTCTGAAGAAAATCTTTGAAACTATGTGGATTTCACAAAATCCACTTTTGGCCTCCTCTCTGCCTGAAACGCACTTTAAGAGCATAAAAATTGAAAATGCCAGTAAAGTGCTGAAAGTTGCAGATATTCATGAAAATGACATCAGACTGTGAAATCAACTATCCTGAGCCACTTTTCTGAAGAAAATCTTTGAAACTATGTGGATTTCACAAAATCCACTTTTGGCCTCCTCTCTGCCTGAAACGCACTTTAAGAGCATAAAAATTGAAAATGCCAGTAAAGTGCTGAAAGTTGCAGATATTCATGAAAATGACATCAGACTGTGAAATCAACTATCCTGAGCCACTTTTCTGAAGAAAATCTTTGAAACTATGTGGATTTCACAAAATCCACTTTTGGCCTCCTCTCTGCCTGAAACGCACTTTAAGAGCATAAAAATTGAAAATGCCAGTAAAGTGCTGAAAGTTGCAGATATTCATGAAAATGACATCAGACTGTGAAATCAACTATCCTGAGCCACTTTTCTGAAGAAAATCTTTGAAACTATGTGGATTTCACAAAATCCACTTTTGGCCTCCTCTCTGCCTGAAACGCACTTTAAGAGCATAAAAAATTGAAAATGCCAGTAAAGTGCTGAAAGTTGCAGATATTCATGAAAATGACATCAGACTGTGAAATCAACTATCCTGAGCCACTTTTCTGAAGAAAATCTTTGAAACTATGTGGATTTCACAAAATCCACTTTTGGCCTCCTCTCTGCCTGAAACGCACTTTAAGAGCATAAAAAATTGAAAATGCCAGTAAAGTGCTGAAAGTTGCAGATATTCATGAAAATGACATCAGACTGTGAAATCAACTATCCTGAGCCACTTTTCTGAAGAAAATCTTTGAAACTATGTGGATTTCACAAAATCCACTTTTGGCCTCCTCTCTGCCTGAAACGCACTTTAAGAGCATAAAAAATTGAAAATGCCAGTAAAGTGCTGAAAGTTGCAGATATTCATGAAAATGACATCAGACTGTGAAATCAACTATCCTGAGCCACTTTTCTGAAGAAAATCTTTGAAACTATGTGGATTTCACAAAATCCACTTTTGGCCTCCTCTCTGCCTGAAACGCACTTTAAGAGCATAAAAAATTGAAAATGCCAGTAAAGTGCTGAAAGTTGCAGATATTCATGAAAATGACATCAGACTGTGAAATCAACTATCCTGAGCCACTTTTCTGAAGAAAATCTTTGAAACTATGTGGATTTCACAAAATCCACTTTTGGCCTCCTCTCTGCCTGAAACGCACTTTAAGAGCATAAAAAATTGAAAATGCCAGTAAAGTGCTGAAAGTTGCAGATATTCATGAAAATGACATCAGACTGTGAAATCAACTATCCTGAGCCACTTTTCTGAAGAAAATCTTTGAAACTATGTGGATTTCACAAAATCCACTTTTGGCCTCCTCTCTGCCTGAAACGCACTTTAAGAGCATAAAAATTGAAAATGCCAGTAAAGTGCTGAAAGTTGCAGATATTCATGAAAATGACATCAGACTGTGAAATCAACTATCCTGAGCCACTTTTCTGAAGAAAATCTTTGAAACTATGTGGATTTCACAAAATCCACTTTTGGCCTCCTCTCTGCCTGAAACGCACTTTAAGAGCATAAAAAATTGAAAATGCCAGTAAAGTGCTGAAAGTTGCAGATATTCATGAAAATGACATCAGACTGTGAAATCAACTATCCTGAGCCACTTTTCTGAAGAAAATCTTTGAAACTATGTGGATTTCACAAAATCCACTTTTGGCCTCCTCTCTGCCTGAAACGCACTTTAAGAGCATAAAAATTGAAAATGCCAGTAAAGTGCTGAAAGTTGCAGATATTCATGAAAATGACATCAGACTGTGAAATCAACTATCCTGAGCCACTTTTCTGAAGAAAATCTTTGAAACTATGTGGATTTCACAAAATCCACTTTTGGCCTCCTCTCTGCCTGAAACGCACTTTAAGAGCATAAAAAATTGAAAATGCCAGTAAAGTGCTGAAAGTTGCAGATATTCATGAAAATGACATCAGACTGTGAAATCAACTATCCTGAGCCACTTTTCTGAAGAAAATCTTTGAAACTATGTGGATTTCACAAAATCCACTTTTGGCCTCCTCTCTGCCTGAAACGCACTTTAAGAGCATAAAAATTGAAAATGCCAGTAAAGTGCTGAAAGTTGCAGATATTCATGAAAATGACATCAGACTGTGAAATCAACTATCCTGAGCCACTTTTCTGAAGAAAATCTTTGAAACTATGTGGATTTCACAAAATCCACTTTTGGCCTCCTCTCTGCCTGAAACGCACTTTAAGAGCATAAAAATTGAAAATGCCAGTAAAGTGCTGAAAGTTGCAGATATTCATGAAAATGACATCAGACTGTGAAATCAACTATCCTGAGCCACTTTTCTGAAGAAAATCTTTGAAACTATGTGGATTTCACAAAATCCACTTTTGGCCTCCTCTCTGCCTGAAACGCACTTTAAGAGCATAAAAAATTGAAAATGCCAGTAAAGTGCTGAAAGTTGCAGATATTCATGAAAATGACATCAGACTGTGAAATCAACTATCCTGAGCCACTTTTCTGAAGAAAATCTTTGAAACTATGTGGATTTCACAAAATCCACTTTTGGCCTCCTCTCTGCCTGAAACGCACTTTAAGAGCATAAAAAATTGAAAATGCCAGTAAAGTGCTGAAAGTTGCAGATATTCATGAAAATGACATCAGACTGTGAAATCAACTATCCTGAGCCACTTTTCTGAAGAAAATCTTTGAAACTATGTGGATTTCACAAAATCCACTTTTGGCCTCCTCTCTGCCTGAAACGCACTTTAAGAGCATAAAAATTGAAAATGCCAGTAAAGTGCTGAAAGTTGCAGATATTCATGAAAATGACATCAGACTGTGAAATCAACTATCCTGAGCCACTTTTCTGAAGAAAATCTTTGAAACTATGTGGATTTCACAAAATCCACTTTTGGCCTCCTCTCTGCCTGAAACGCACTTTAAGAGCATAAAAAATTGAAAATGCCAGTAAAGTGCTGAAAGTTGCAGATATTCATGAAAATGACATCAGACTGTGAAATCAACTATCCTGAGCCACTTTTCTGAAGAAAATCTTTGAAACTATGTGGATTTCACAAAATCCACTTTTGGCCTCCTCTCTGCCTGAAACGCACTTTAAGAGCATAAAAAATTGAAAATGCCAGTAAAGTGCTGAAAGTTGCAGATATTCATGAAAATGACATCAGACTGTGAAATCAACTATCCTGAGCCACTTTTCTGAAGAAAATCTTTGAAACTATGTGGATTTCACAAAATCCACTTTTGGCCTCCTCTCTGCCTGAAACGCACTTTAAGAGCATAAAAAATTGAAAATGCCAGTAAAGTGCTGAAAGTTGCAGATATTCATGAAAATGACATCAGACTGTGAAATCAACTATCCTGAGCCACTTTTCTGAAGAAAATCTTTGAAACTATGTGGATTTCACAAAATCCACTTTTGGCCTCCTCTCTGCCTGAAACGCACTTTAAGAGCATAAAAATTGAAAATGCCAGTAAAGTGCTGAAAGTTGCAGATATTCATGAAAATGACATCAGACTGTGAAATCAACTATCCTGAGCCACTTTTCTGAAGAAAATCTTTGAAACTATGTGGATTTCACAAAATCCACTTTTGGCCTCCTCTCTGCCTGAAACGCACTTTAAGAGCATAAAAAATTGAAAATGCCAGTAAAGTGCTGAAAGTTGCAGATATTCATGAAAATGACATCAGACTGTGAAATCAACTATCCTGAGCCACTTTTCTGAAGAAAATCTTTGAAACTATGTGGATTTCACAAAATCCACTTTTGGCCTCCTCTCTGCCTGAAACGCACTTTAAGAGCATAAAAAATTGAAAATGCCAGTAAAGTGCTGAAAGTTGCAGATATTCATGAAAATGACATCAGACTGTGAAATCAACTATCCTGAGCCACTTTTCTGAAGAAAATCTTTGAAACTATGTGGATTTCACAAAATCCACTTTTGGCCTCCTCTCTGCCTGAAACGCACTTTAAGAGCATAAAAATTGAAAATGCCAGTAAAGTGCTGAAAGTTGCAGATATTCATGAAAATGACATCAGACTGTGAAATCAACTATCCTGAGCCACTTTTCTGAAGAAAATCTTTGAAACTATGTGGATTTCACAAAATCCACTTTTGGCCTCCTCTCTGCCTGAAACGCACTTTAAGAGCATAAAAATTGAAAATGCCAGTAAAGTGCTGAAAGTTGCAGATATTCATGAAAATGACATCAGACTGTGAAATCAACTATCCTGAGCCACTTTTCTGAAGAAAATCTTTGAAACTATGTGGATTTCACAAAATCCACTTTTGGCCTCCTCTCTGCCTGAAACGCACTTTAAGAGCATAAAAAATTGAAAATGCCAGTAAAGTGCTGAAAGTTGCAGATATTCATGAAAATGACATCAGACTGTGAAATCAACTATCCTGAGCCACTTTTCTGAAGAAAATCTTTGAAACTATGTGGATTTCACAAAATCCACTTTTGGCCTCCTCTCTGCCTGAAACGCACTTTAAGAGCATAAAAAATTGAAAATGCCAGTAAAGTGCTGAAAGTTGCAGATATTCATGAAAATGACATCAGACTGTGAAATCAACTATCCTGAGCCACTTTTCTGAAGAAAATCTTTGAAACTATGTGGATTTCACAAAATCCACTTTTGGCCTCCTCTCTGCCTGAAACGCACTTTAAGAGCATAAAAATTGAAAATGCCAGTAAAGTGCTGAAAGTTGCAGATATTCATGAAAATGACATCAGACTGTGAAATCAACTATCCTGAGCCACTTTTCTGAAGAAAATCTTTGAAACTATGTGGATTTCACAAAATCCACTTTTGGCCTCCTCTCTGCCTGAAACGCACTTTAAGAGCATAAAAAATTGAAAATGCCAGTAAAGTGCTGAAAGTTGCAGATATTCATGAAAATGACATCAGACTGTGAAATCAACTATCCTGAGCCACTTTTCTGAAGAAAATCTTTGAAACTATGTGGATTTCACAAAATCCACTTTTGGCCTCCTCTCTGCCTGAAACGCACTTTAAGAGCATAAAAATTGAAAATGCCAGTAAAGTGCTGAAAGTTGCAGATATTCATGAAAATGACATCAGACTGTGAAATCAACTATCCTGAGCCACTTTTCTGAAGAAAATCTTTGAAACTATGTGGATTTCACAAAATCCACTTTTGGCCTCCTCTCTGCCTGAAACGCACTTTAAGAGCATAAAAATTGAAAATGCCAGTAAAGTGCTGAAAGTTGCAGATATTCATGAAAATGACATCAGACTGTGAAATCAACTATCCTGAGCCACTTTTCTGAAGAAAATCTTTGAAACTATGTGGATTTCACAAAATCCACTTTTGGCCTCCTCTCTGCCTGAAACGCACTTTAAGAGCATAAAAAATTGAAAATGCCAGTAAAGTGCTGAAAGTTGCAGATATTCATGAAAATGACATCAGACTGTGAAATCAACTATCCTGAGCCACTTTTCTGAAGAAAATCTTTGAAACTATGTGGATTTCACAAAATCCACTTTTGGCCTCCTCTCTGCCTGAAACGCACTTTAAGAGCATAAAAAATTGAAAATGCCAGTAAAGTGCTGAAAGTTGCAGATATTCATGAAAATGACATCAGACTGTGAAATCAACTATCCTGAGCCACTTTTCTGAAGAAAATCTTTGAAACTATGTGGATTTCACAAAATCCACTTTTGGCCTCCTCTCTGCCTGAAACGCACTTTAAGAGCATAAAAAATTGAAAATGCCAGTAAAGTGCTGAAAGTTGCAGATATTCATGAAAATGACATCAGACTGTGAAATCAACTATCCTGAGCCACTTTTCTGAAGAAAATCTTTGAAACTATGTGGATTTCACAAAATCCACTTTTGGCCTCCTCTCTGCCTGAAACGCACTTTAAGAGCATAAAAATTGAAAATGCCAGTAAAGTGCTGAAAGTTGCAGATATTCATGAAAATGACATCAGACTGTGAAATCAACTATCCTGAGCCACTTTTCTGAAGAAAATCTTTGAAACTATGTGGATTTCACAAAATCCACTTTTGGCCTCCTCTCTGCCTGAAACGCACTTTAAGAGCATAAAAATTGAAAATGCCAGTAAAGTGCTGAAAGTTGCAGATATTCATGAAAATGACATCAGACTGTGAAATCAACTATCCTGAGCCACTTTTCTGAAGAAAATCTTTGAAACTATGTGGATTTCACAAAATCCACTTTTGGCCTCCTCTCTGCCTGAAACGCACTTTAAGAGCATAAAAAATTGAAAATGCCAGTAAAGTGCTGAAAGTTGCAGATATTCATGAAAATGACATCAGACTGTGAAATCAACTATCCTGAGCCACTTTTCTGAAGAAAATCTTTGAAACTATGTGGATTTCACAAAATCCACTTTTGGCCTCCTCTCTGCCTGAAACGCACTTTAAGAGCATAAAAAATTGAAAATGCCAGTAAAGTGCTGAAAGTTGCAGATATTCATGAAAATGACATCAGACTGTGAAATCAACTATCCTGAGCCACTTTTCTGAAGAAAATCTTTGAAACTATGTGGATTTCACAAAATCCACTTTTGGCCTCCTCTCTGCCTGAAACGCACTTTAAGAGCATAAAAATTGAAAATGCCAGTAAAGTGCTGAAAGTTGCAGATATTCATGAAAATGACATCAGACTGTGAAATCAACTATCCTGAGCCACTTTTCTGAAGAAAATCTTTGAAACTATGTGGATTTCACAAAATCCACTTTTGGCCTCCTCTCTGCCTGAAACGCACTTTAAGAGCATAAAAATTGAAAATGCCAGTAAAGTGCTGAAAGTTGCAGATATTCATGAAAATGACATCAGACTGTGAAATCAACTATCCTGAGCCACTTTTCTGAAGAAAATCTTTGAAACTATGTGGATTTCACAAAATCCACTTTTGGCCTCCTCTCTGCCTGAAACGCACTTTAAGAGCATAAAAATTGAAAATGCCAGTAAAGTGCTGAAAGTTGCAGATATTCATGAAAATGACATCAGACTGTGAAATCAACTATCCTGAGCCACTTTTCTGAAGAAAATCTTTGAAACTATGTGGATTTCACAAAATCCACTTTTGGCCTCCTCTCTGCCTGAAACGCACTTTAAGAGCATAAAAATTGAAAATGCCAGTAAAGTGCTGAAAGTTGCAGATATTCATGAAAATGACATCAGACTGTGAAATCAACTATCCTGAGCCACTTTTCTGAAGAAAATCTTTGAAACTATGTGGATTTCACAAAATCCACTTTTGGCCTCCTCTCTGCCTGAAACGCACTTTAAGAGCATAAAAATTGAAAATGCCAGTAAAGTGCTGAAAGTTGCAGATATTCATGAAAATGACATCAGACTGTGAAATCAACTATCCTGAGCCACTTTTCTGAAGAAAATCTTTGAAACTATGTGGATTTCACAAAATCCACTTTTGGCCTCCTCTCTGCCTGAAACGCACTTTAAGAGCATAAAAAATTGAAAATGCCAGTAAAGTGCTGAAAGTTGCAGATATTCATGAAAATGACATCAGACTGTGAAATCAACTATCCTGAGCCACTTTTCTGAAGAAAATCTTTGAAACTATGTGGATTTCACAAAATCCACTTTTGGCCTCCTCTCTGCCTGAAACGCACTTTAAGAGCATAAAAATTGAAAATGCCAGTAAAGTGCTGAAAGTTGCAGATATTCATGAAAATGACATCAGACTGTGAAATCAACTATCCTGAGCCACTTTTCTGAAGAAAATCTTTGAAACTATGTGGATTTCACAAAATCCACTTTTGGCCTCCTCTCTGCCTGAAACGCACTTTAAGAGCATAAAAAATTGAAAATGCCAGTAAAGTGCTGAAAGTTGCAGATATTCATGAAAATGACATCAGACTGTGAAATCAACTATCCTGAGCCACTTTTCTGAAGAAAATCTTTGAAACTATGTGGATTTCACAAAATCCACTTTTGGCCTCCTCTCTGCCTGAAACGCACTTTAAGAGCATAAAAAATTGAAAATGCCAGTAAAGTGCTGAAAGTTGCAGATATTCATGAAAATGACATCAGACTGTGAAATCAACTATCCTGAGCCACTTTTCTGAAGAAAATCTTTGAAACTATGTGGATTTCACAAAATCCACTTTTGGCCTCCTCTCTGCCTGAAACGCACTTTAAGAGCATAAAAATTGAAAATGCCAGTAAAGTGCTGAAAGTTGCAGATATTCATGAAAATGACATCAGACTGTGAAATCAACTATCCTGAGCCACTTTTCTGAAGAAAATCTTTGAAACTATGTGGATTTCACAAAATCCACTTTTGGCCTCCTCTCTGCCTGAAACGCACTTTAAGAGCATAAAAATTGAAAATGCCAGTAAAGTGCTGAAAGTTGCAGATATTCATGAAAATGACATCAGACTGTGAAATCAACTATCCTGAGCCACTTTTCTGAAGAAAATCTTTGAAACTATGTGGATTTCACAAAATCCACTTTTGGCCTCCTCTCTGCCTGAAACGCACTTTAAGAGCATAAAAAATTGAAAATGCCAGTAAAGTGCTGAAAGTTGCAGATATTCATGAAAATGACATCAGACTGTGAAATCAACTATCCTGAGCCACTTTTCTGAAGAAAATCTTTGAAACTATGTGGATTTCACAAAATCCACTTTTGGCCTCCTCTCTGCCTGAAACGCACTTTAAGAGCATAAAAAATTGAAAATGCCAGTAAAGTGCTGAAAGTTGCAGATATTCATGAAAATGACATCAGACTGTGAAATCAACTATCCTGAGCCACTTTTCTGAAGAAAATCTTTGAAACTATGTGGATTTCACAAAATCCACTTTTGGCCTCCTCTCTGCCTGAAACGCACTTTAAGAGCATAAAAATTGAAAATGCCAGTAAAGTGCTGAAAGTTGCAGATATTCATGAAAATGACATCAGACTGTGAAATCAACTATCCTGAGCCACTTTTCTGAAGAAAATCTTTGAAACTATGTGGATTTCACAAAATCCACTTTTGGCCTCCTCTCTGCCTGAAACGCACTTTAAGAGCATAAAAATTGAAAATGCCAGTAAAGTGCTGAAAGTTGCAGATATTCATGAAAATGACATCAGACTGTGAAATCAACTATCCTGAGCCACTTTTCTGAAGAAAATCTTTGAAACTATGTGGATTTCACAAAATCCACTTTTGGCCTCCTCTCTGCCTGAAACGCACTTTAAGAGCATAAAAATTGAAAATGCCAGTAAAGTGCTGAAAGTTGCAGATATTCATGAAAATGACATCAGACTGTGAAATCAACTATCCTGAGCCACTTTTCTGAAGAAAATCTTTGAAACTATGTGGATTTCACAAAATCCACTTTTGGCCTCCTCTCTGCCTGAAACGCACTTTAAGAGCATAAAAATTGAAAATGCCAGTAAAGTGCTGAAAGTTGCAGATATTCATGAAAATGACATCAGACTGTGAAATCAACTATCCTGAGCCACTTTTCTGAAGAAAATCTTTGAAACTATGTGGATTTCACAAAATCCACTTTTGGCCTCCTCTCTGCCTGAAACGCACTTTAAGAGCATAAAAATTGAAAATGCCAGTAAAGTGCTGAAAGTTGCAGATATTCATGAAAATGACATCAGACTGTGAAATCAACTATCCTGAGCCACTTTTCTGAAGAAAATCTTTGAAACTATGTGGATTTCACAAAATCCACTTTTGGCCTCCTCTCTGCCTGAAACGCACTTTAAGAGCATAAAAAATTGAAAATGCCAGTAAAGTGCTGAAAGTTGCAGATATTCATGAAAATGACATCAGACTGTGAAATCAACTATCCTGAGCCACTTTTCTGAAGAAAATCTTTGAAACTATGTGGATTTCACAAAATCCACTTTTGGCCTCCTCTCTGCCTGAAACGCACTTTAAGAGCATAAAAAATTGAAAATGCCAGTAAAGTGCTGAAAGTTGCAGATATTCATGAAAATGACATCAGACTGTGAAATCAACTATCCTGAGCCACTTTTCTGAAGAAAATCTTTGAAACTATGTGGATTTCACAAAATCCACTTTTGGCCTCCTCTCTGCCTGAAACGCACTTTAAGAGCATAAAAAATTGAAAATGCCAGTAAAGTGCTGAAAGTTGCAGATATTCATGAAAATGACATCAGACTGTGAAATCAACTATCCTGAGCCACTTTTCTGAAGAAAATCTTTGAAACTATGTGGATTTCACAAAATCCACTTTTGGCCTCCTCTCTGCCTGAAACGCACTTTAAGAGCATAAAAAATTGAAAATGCCAGTAAAGTGCTGAAAGTTGCAGATATTCATGAAAATGACATCAGACTGTGAAATCAACTATCCTGAGCCACTTTTCTGAAGAAAATCTTTGAAACTATGTGGATTTCACAAAATCCACTTTTGGCCTCCTCTCTGCCTGAAACGCACTTTAAGAGCATAAAAAATTGAAAATGCCAGTAAAGTGCTGAAAGTTGCAGATATTCATGAAAATGACATCAGACTGTGAAATCAACTATCCTGAGCCACTTTTCTGAAGAAAATCTTTGAAACTATGTGGATTTCACAAAATCCACTTTTGGCCTCCTCTCTGCCTGAAACGCACTTTAAGAGCATAAAAATTGAAAATGCCAGTAAAGTGCTGAAAGTTGCAGATATTCATGAAAATGACATCAGACTGTGAAATCAACTATCCTGAGCCACTTTTCTGAAGAAAATCTTTGAAACTATGTGGATTTCACAAAATCCACTTTTGGCCTCCTCTCTGCCTGAAACGCACTTTAAGAGCATAAAAATTGAAAATGCCAGTAAAGTGCTGAAAGTTGCAGATATTCATGAAAATGACATCAGACTGTGAAATCAACTATCCTGAGCCACTTTTCTGAAGAAAATCTTTGAAACTATGTGGATTTCACAAAATCCACTTTTGGCCTCCTCTCTGCCTGAAACGCACTTTAAGAGCATAAAAATTGAAAATGCCAGTAAAGTGCTGAAAGTTGCAGATATTCATGAAAATGACATCAGACTGTGAAATCAACTATCCTGAGCCACTTTTCTGAAGAAAATCTTTGAAACTATGTGGATTTCACAAAATCCACTTTTGGCCTCCTCTCTGCCTGAAACGCACTTTAAGAGCATAAAAAATTGAAAATGCCAGTAAAGTGCTGAAAGTTGCAGATATTCATGAAAATGACATCAGACTGTGAAATCAACTATCCTGAGCCACTTTTCTGAAGAAAATCTTTGAAACTATGTGGATTTCACAAAATCCACTTTTGGCCTCCTCTCTGCCTGAAACGCACTTTAAGAGCATAAAAAATTGAAAATGCCAGTAAAGTGCTGAAAGTTGCAGATATTCATGAAAATGACATCAGACTGTGAAATCAACTATCCTGAGCCACTTTTCTGAAGAAAATCTTTGAAACTATGTGGATTTCACAAAATCCACTTTTGGCCTCCTCTCTGCCTGAAACGCACTTTAAGAGCATAAAAATTGAAAATGCCAGTAAAGTGCTGAAAGTTGCAGATATTCATGAAAATGACATCAGACTGTGAAATCAACTATCCTGAGCCACTTTTCTGAAGAAAATCTTTGAAACTATGTGGATTTCACAAAATCCACTTTTGGCCTCCTCTCTGCCTGAAACGCACTTTAAGAGCATAAAAATTGAAAATGCCAGTAAAGTGCTGAAAGTTGCAGATATTCATGAAAATGACATCAGACTGTGAAATCAACTATCCTGAGCCACTTTTCTGAAGAAAATCTTTGAAACTATGTGGATTTCACAAAATCCACTTTTGGCCTCCTCTCTGCCTGAAACGCACTTTAAGAGCATAAAAAATTGAAAATGCCAGTAAAGTGCTGAAAGTTGCAGATATTCATGAAAATGACATCAGACTGTGAAATCAACTATCCTGAGCCACTTTTCTGAAGAAAATCTTTGAAACTATGTGGATTTCACAAAATCCACTTTTGGCCTCCTCTCTGCCTGAAACGCACTTTAAGAGCATAAAAAATTGAAAATGCCAGTAAAGTGCTGAAAGTTGCAGATATTCATGAAAATGACATCAGACTGTGAAATCAACTATCCTGAGCCACTTTTCTGAAGAAAATCTTTGAAACTATGTGGATTTCACAAAATCCACTTTTGGCCTCCTCTCTGCCTGAAACGCACTTTAAGAGCATAAAAATTGAAAATGCCAGTAAAGTGCTGAAAGTTGCAGATATTCATGAAAATGACATCAGACTGTGAAATCAACTATCCTGAGCCACTTTTCTGAAGAAAATCTTTGAAACTATGTGGATTTCACAAAATCCACTTTTGGCCTCCTCTCTGCCTGAAACGCACTTTAAGAGCATAAAAATTGAAAATGCCAGTAAAGTGCTGAAAGTTGCAGATATTCATGAAAATGACATCAGACTGTGAAATCAACTATCCTGAGCCACTTTTCTGAAGAAAATCTTTGAAACTATGTGGATTTCACAAAATCCACTTTTGGCCTCCTCTCTGCCTGAAACGCACTTTAAGAGCATAAAAAATTGAAAATGCCAGTAAAGTGCTGAAAGTTGCAGATATTCATGAAAATGACATCAGACTGTGAAATCAACTATCCTGAGCCACTTTTCTGAAGAAAATCTTTGAAACTATGTGGATTTCACAAAATCCACTTTTGGCCTCCTCTCTGCCTGAAACGCACTTTAAGAGCATAAAAATTGAAAATGCCAGTAAAGTGCTGAAAGTTGCAGATATTCATGAAAATGACATCAGACTGTGAAATCAACTATCCTGAGCCACTTTTCTGAAGAAAATCTTTGAAACTATGTGGATTTCACAAAATCCACTTTTGGCCTCCTCTCTGCCTGAAACGCACTTTAAGAGCATAAAAAATTGAAAATGCCAGTAAAGTGCTGAAAGTTGCAGATATTCATGAAAATGACATCAGACTGTGAAATCAACTATCCTGAGCCACTTTTCTGAAGAAAATCTTTGAAACTATGTGGATTTCACAAAATCCACTTTTGGCCTCCTCTCTGCCTGAAACGCACTTTAAGAGCATAAAAAATTGAAAATGCCAGTAAAGTGCTGAAAGTTGCAGATATTCATGAAAATGACATCAGACTGTGAAATCAACTATCCTGAGCCACTTTTCTGAAGAAAATCTTTGAAACTATGTGGATTTCACAAAATCCACTTTTGGCCTCCTCTCTGCCTGAAACGCACTTTAAGAGCATAAAAATTGAAAATGCCAGTAAAGTGCTGAAAGTTGCAGATATTCATGAAAATGACATCAGACTGTGAAATCAACTATCCTGAGCCACTTTTCTGAAGAAAATCTTTGAAACTATGTGGATTTCACAAAATCCACTTTTGGCCTCCTCTCTGCCTGAAACGCACTTTAAGAGCATAAAAAATTGAAAATGCCAGTAAAGTGCTGAAAGTTGCAGATATTCATGAAAATGACATCAGACTGTGAAATCAACTATCCTGAGCCACTTTTCTGAAGAAAATCTTTGAAACTATGTGGATTTCACAAAATCCACTTTTGGCCTCCTCTCTGCCTGAAACGCACTTTAAGAGCATAAAAAATTGAAAATGCCAGTAAAGTGCTGAAAGTTGCAGATATTCATGAAAATGACATCAGACTGTGAAATCAACTATCCTGAGCCACTTTTCTGAAGAAAATCTTTGAAACTATGTGGATTTCACAAAATCCACTTTTGGCCTCCTCTCTGCCTGAAACGCACTTTAAGAGCATAAAAAATTGAAAATGCCAGTAAAGTGCTGAAAGTTGCAGATATTCATGAAAATGACATCAGACTGTGAAATCAACTATCCTGAGCCACTTTTCTGAAGAAAATCTTTGAAACTATGTGGATTTCACAAAATCCACTTTTGGCCTCCTCTCTGCCTGAAACGCACTTTAAGAGCATAAAAAATTGAAAATGCCAGTAAAGTGCTGAAAGTTGCAGATATTCATGAAAATGACATCAGACTGTGAAATCAACTATCCTGAGCCACTTTTCTGAAGAAAATCTTTGAAACTATGTGGATTTCACAAAATCCACTTTTGGCCTCCTCTCTGCCTGAAACGCACTTTAAGAGCATAAAAAATTGAAAATGCCAGTAAAGTGCTGAAAGTTGCAGATATTCATGAAAATGACATCAGACTGTGAAATCAACTATCCTGAGCCACTTTTCTGAAGAAAATCTTTGAAACTATGTGGATTTCACAAAATCCACTTTTGGCCTCCTCTCTGCCTGAAACGCACTTTAAGAGCATAAAAATTGAAAATGCCAGTAAAGTGCTGAAAGTTGCAGATATTCATGAAAATGACATCAGACTGTGAAATCAACTATCCTGAGCCACTTTTCTGAAGAAAATCTTTGAAACTATGTGGATTTCACAAAATCCACTTTTGGCCTCCTCTCTGCCTGAAACGCACTTTAAGAGCATAAAAATTGAAAATGCCAGTAAAGTGCTGAAAGTTGCAGATATTCATGAAAATGACATCAGACTGTGAAATCAACTATCCTGAGCCACTTTTCTGAAGAAAATCTTTGAAACTATGTGGATTTCACAAAATCCACTTTTGGCCTCCTCTCTGCCTGAAACGCACTTTAAGAGCATAAAAAATTGAAAATGCCAGTAAAGTGCTGAAAGTTGCAGATATTCATGAAAATGACATCAGACTGTGAAATCAACTATCCTGAGCCACTTTTCTGAAGAAAATCTTTGAAACTATGTGGATTTCACAAAATCCACTTTTGGCCTCCTCTCTGCCTGAAACGCACTTTAAGAGCATAAAAATTGAAAATGCCAGTAAAGTGCTGAAAGTTGCAGATATTCATGAAAATGACATCAGACTGTGAAATCAACTATCCTGAGCCACTTTTCTGAAGAAAATCTTTGAAACTATGTGGATTTCACAAAATCCACTTTTGGCCTCCTCTCTGCCTGAAACGCACTTTAAGAGCATAAAAATTGAAAATGCCAGTAAAGTGCTGAAAGTTGCAGATATTCATGAAAATGACATCAGACTGTGAAATCAACTATCCTGAGCCACTTTTCTGAAGAAAATCTTTGAAACTATGTGGATTTCACAAAATCCACTTTTGGCCTCCTCTCTGCCTGAAACGCACTTTAAGAGCATAAAAAATTGAAAATGCCAGTAAAGTGCTGAAAGTTGCAGATATTCATGAAAATGACATCAGACTGTGAAATCAACTATCCTGAGCCACTTTTCTGAAGAAAATCTTTGAAACTATGTGGATTTCACAAAATCCACTTTTGGCCTCCTCTCTGCCTGAAACGCACTTTAAGAGCATAAAAATTGAAAATGCCAGTAAAGTGCTGAAAGTTGCAGATATTCATGAAAATGACATCAGACTGTGAAATCAACTATCCTGAGCCACTTTTCTGAAGAAAATCTTTGAAACTATGTGGATTTCACAAAATCCACTTTTGGCCTCCTCTCTGCCTGAAACGCACTTTAAGAGCATAAAAAATTGAAAATGCCAGTAAAGTGCTGAAAGTTGCAGATATTCATGAAAATGACATCAGACTGTGAAATCAACTATCCTGAGCCACTTTTCTGAAGAAAATCTTTGAAACTATGTGGATTTCACAAAATCCACTTTTGGCCTCCTCTCTGCCTGAAACGCACTTTAAGAGCATAAAAATTGAAAATGCCAGTAAAGTGCTGAAAGTTGCAGATATTCATGAAAATGACATCAGACTGTGAAATCAACTATCCTGAGCCACTTTTCTGAAGAAAATCTTTGAAACTATGTGGATTTCACAAAATCCACTTTTGGCCTCCTCTCTGCCTGAAACGCACTTTAAGAGCATAAAAATTGAAAATGCCAGTAAAGTGCTGAAAGTTGCAGATATTCATGAAAATGACATCAGACTGTGAAATCAACTATCCTGAGCCACTTTTCTGAAGAAAATCTTTGAAACTATGTGGATTTCACAAAATCCACTTTTGGCCTCCTCTCTGCCTGAAACGCACTTTAAGAGCATAAAAAATTGAAAATGCCAGTAAAGTGCTGAAAGTTGCAGATATTCATGAAAATGACATCAGACTGTGAAATCAACTATCCTGAGCCACTTTTCTGAAGAAAATCTTTGAAACTATGTGGATTTCACAAAATCCACTTTTGGCCTCCTCTCTGCCTGAAACGCACTTTAAGAGCATAAAAATTGAAAATGCCAGTAAAGTGCTGAAAGTTGCAGATATTCATGAAAATGACATCAGACTGTGAAATCAACTATCCTGAGCCACTTTTCTGAAGAAAATCTTTGAAACTATGTGGATTTCACAAAATCCACTTTTGGCCTCCTCTCTGCCTGAAACGCACTTTAAGAGCATAAAAAATTGAAAATGCCAGTAAAGTGCTGAAAGTTGCAGATATTCATGAAAATGACATCAGACTGTGAAATCAACTATCCTGAGCCACTTTTCTGAAGAAAATCTTTGAAACTATGTGGATTTCACAAAATCCACTTTTGGCCTCCTCTCTGCCTGAAACGCACTTTAAGAGCATAAAAAATTGAAAATGCCAGTAAAGTGCTGAAAGTTGCAGATATTCATGAAAATGACATCAGACTGTGAAATCAACTATCCTGAGCCACTTTTCTGAAGAAAATCTTTGAAACTATGTGGATTTCACAAAATCCACTTTTGGCCTCCTCTCTGCCTGAAACGCACTTTAAGAGCATAAAAAATTGAAAATGCCAGTAAAGTGCTGAAAGTTGCAGATATTCATGAAAATGACATCAGACTGTGAAATCAACTATCCTGAGCCACTTTTCTGAAGAAAATCTTTGAAACTATGTGGATTTCACAAAATCCACTTTTGGCCTCCTCTCTGCCTGAAACGCACTTTAAGAGCATAAAAAATTGAAAATGCCAGTAAAGTGCTGAAAGTTGCAGATATTCATGAAAATGACATCAGACTGTGAAATCAACTATCCTGAGCCACTTTTCTGAAGAAAATCTTTGAAACTATGTGGATTTCACAAAATCCACTTTTGGCCTCCTCTCTGCCTGAAACGCACTTTAAGAGCATAAAAATTGAAAATGCCAGTAAAGTGCTGAAAGTTGCAGATATTCATGAAAATGACATCAGACTGTGAAATCAACTATCCTGAGCCACTTTTCTGAAGAAAATCTTTGAAACTATGTGGATTTCACAAAATCCACTTTTGGCCTCCTCTCTGCCTGAAACGCACTTTAAGAGCATAAAAATTGAAAATGCCAGTAAAGTGCTGAAAGTTGCAGATATTCATGAAAATGACATCAGACTGTGAAATCAACTATCCTGAGCCACTTTTCTGAAGAAAATCTTTGAAACTATGTGGATTTCACAAAATCCACTTTTGGCCTCCTCTCTGCCTGAAACGCACTTTAAGAGCATAAAAATTGAAAATGCCAGTAAAGTGCTGAAAGTTGCAGATATTCATGAAAATGACATCAGACTGTGAAATCAACTATCCTGAGCCACTTTTCTGAAGAAAATCTTTGAAACTATGTGGATTTCACAAAATCCACTTTTGGCCTCCTCTCTGCCTGAAACGCACTTTAAGAGCATAAAAATTGAAAATGCCAGTAAAGTGCTGAAAGTTGCAGATATTCATGAAAATGACATCAGACTGTGAAATCAACTATCCTGAGCCACTTTTCTGAAGAAAATCTTTGAAACTATGTGGATTTCACAAAATCCACTTTTGGCCTCCTCTCTGCCTGAAACGCACTTTAAGAGCATAAAAATTGAAAATGCCAGTAAAGTGCTGAAAGTTGCAGATATTCATGAAAATGACATCAGACTGTGAAATCAACTATCCTGAGCCACTTTTCTGAAGAAAATCTTTGAAACTATGTGGATTTCACAAAATCCACTTTTGGCCTCCTCTCTGCCTGAAACGCACTTTAAGAGCATAAAAAATTGAAAATGCCAGTAAAGTGCTGAAAGTTGCAGATATTCATGAAAATGACATCAGACTGTGAAATCAACTATCCTGAGCCACTTTTCTGAAGAAAATCTTTGAAACTATGTGGATTTCACAAAATCCACTTTTGGCCTCCTCTCTGCCTGAAACGCACTTTAAGAGCATAAAAATTGAAAATGCCAGTAAAGTGCTGAAAGTTGCAGATATTCATGAAAATGACATCAGACTGTGAAATCAACTATCCTGAGCCACTTTTCTGAAGAAAATCTTTGAAACTATGTGGATTTCACAAAATCCACTTTTGGCCTCCTCTCTGCCTGAAACGCACTTTAAGAGCATAAAAAATTGAAAATGCCAGTAAAGTGCTGAAAGTTGCAGATATTCATGAAAATGACATCAGACTGTGAAATCAACTATCCTGAGCCACTTTTCTGAAGAAAATCTTTGAAACTATGTGGATTTCACAAAATCCACTTTTGGCCTCCTCTCTGCCTGAAACGCACTTTAAGAGCATAAAAAATTGAAAATGCCAGTAAAGTGCTGAAAGTTGCAGATATTCATGAAAATGACATCAGACTGTGAAATCAACTATCCTGAGCCACTTTTCTGAAGAAAATCTTTGAAACTATGTGGATTTCACAAAATCCACTTTTGGCCTCCTCTCTGCCTGAAACGCACTTTAAGAGCATAAAAAATTGAAAATGCCAGTAAAGTGCTGAAAGTTGCAGATATTCATGAAAATGACATCAGACTGTGAAATCAACTATCCTGAGCCACTTTTCTGAAGAAAATCTTTGAAACTATGTGGATTTCACAAAATCCACTTTTGGCCTCCTCTCTGCCTGAAACGCACTTTAAGAGCATAAAAAATTGAAAATGCCAGTAAAGTGCTGAAAGTTGCAGATATTCATGAAAATGACATCAGACTGTGAAATCAACTATCCTGAGCCACTTTTCTGAAGAAAATCTTTGAAACTATGTGGATTTCACAAAATCCACTTTTGGCCTCCTCTCTGCCTGAAACGCACTTTAAGAGCATAAAAATTGAAAATGCCAGTAAAGTGCTGAAAGTTGCAGATATTCATGAAAATGACATCAGACTGTGAAATCAACTATCCTGAGCCACTTTTCTGAAGAAAATCTTTGAAACTATGTGGATTTCACAAAATCCACTTTTGGCCTCCTCTCTGCCTGAAACGCACTTTAAGAGCATAAAAAATTGAAAATGCCAGTAAAGTGCTGAAAGTTGCAGATATTCATGAAAATGACATCAGACTGTGAAATCAACTATCCTGAGCCACTTTTCTGAAGAAAATCTTTGAAACTATGTGGATTTCACAAAATCCACTTTTGGCCTCCTCTCTGCCTGAAACGCACTTTAAGAGCATAAAAAATTGAAAATGCCAGTAAAGTGCTGAAAGTTGCAGATATTCATGAAAATGACATCAGACTGTGAAATCAACTATCCTGAGCCACTTTTCTGAAGAAAATCTTTGAAACTATGTGGATTTCACAAAATCCACTTTTGGCCTCCTCTCTGCCTGAAACGCACTTTAAGAGCATAAAAAATTGAAAATGCCAGTAAAGTGCTGAAAGTTGCAGATATTCATGAAAATGACATCAGACTGTGAAATCAACTATCCTGAGCCACTTTTCTGAAGAAAATCTTTGAAACTATGTGGATTTCACAAAATCCACTTTTGGCCTCCTCTCTGCCTGAAACGCACTTTAAGAGCATAAAAAATTGAAAATGCCAGTAAAGTGCTGAAAGTTGCAGATATTCATGAAAATGACATCAGACTGTGAAATCAACTATCCTGAGCCACTTTTCTGAAGAAAATCTTTGAAACTATGTGGATTTCACAAAATCCACTTTTGGCCTCCTCTCTGCCTGAAACGCACTTTAAGAGCATAAAAAATTGAAAATGCCAGTAAAGTGCTGAAAGTTGCAGATATTCATGAAAATGACATCAGACTGTGAAATCAACTATCCTGAGCCACTTTTCTGAAGAAAATCTTTGAAACTATGTGGATTTCACAAAATCCACTTTTGGCCTCCTCTCTGCCTGAAACGCACTTTAAGAGCATAAAAATTGAAAATGCCAGTAAAGTGCTGAAAGTTGCAGATATTCATGAAAATGACATCAGACTGTGAAATCAACTATCCTGAGCCACTTTTCTGAAGAAAATCTTTGAAACTATGTGGATTTCACAAAATCCACTTTTGGCCTCCTCTCTGCCTGAAACGCACTTTAAGAGCATAAAAAATTGAAAATGCCAGTAAAGTGCTGAAAGTTGCAGATATTCATGAAAATGACATCAGACTGTGAAATCAACTATCCTGAGCCACTTTTCTGAAGAAAATCTTTGAAACTATGTGGATTTCACAAAATCCACTTTTGGCCTCCTCTCTGCCTGAAACGCACTTTAAGAGCATAAAAAATTGAAAATGCCAGTAAAGTGCTGAAAGTTGCAGATATTCATGAAAATGACATCAGACTGTGAAATCAACTATCCTGAGCCACTTTTCTGAAGAAAATCTTTGAAACTATGTGGATTTCACAAAATCCACTTTTGGCCTCCTCTCTGCCTGAAACGCACTTTAAGAGCATAAAAAATTGAAAATGCCAGTAAAGTGCTGAAAGTTGCAGATATTCATGAAAATGACATCAGACTGTGAAATCAACTATCCTGAGCCACTTTTCTGAAGAAAATCTTTGAAACTATGTGGATTTCACAAAATCCACTTTTGGCCTCCTCTCTGCCTGAAACGCACTTTAAGAGCATAAAAAATTGAAAATGCCAGTAAAGTGCTGAAAGTTGCAGATATTCATGAAAATGACATCAGACTGTGAAATCAACTATCCTGAGCCACTTTTCTGAAGAAAATCTTTGAAACTATGTGGATTTCACAAAATCCACTTTTGGCCTCCTCTCTGCCTGAAACGCACTTTAAGAGCATAAAAATTTTGAAAATGCCAGTAAAGTGCTGAAAGTTGCAGATATTCATGAAAATGACATCAGACTGTGAAATCAACTATCCTGAGCCACTTTTCTCAAGAAAATCTTTGAAACTATGTGGATTTCACAAAATCCACTTTTGGCCTCCTCTCTGCCTGAAACGCACTTTAAGAGCATAAAAAATTGAAAATGCCAGTAAAGTGCTGAAAGTTGCAGATATTCATGAAAATGACATCAGACTGTGAAATCAACTATCCTGAGCCACTTTTCTGAAGAAAATCTTTGAAACTATGTGGATTTCACAAAATCCACTTTTGGCCTCCTCTCTGCCTGAAACGCACTTTAAGAGCATAAAAAATTGAAAATGCCAGTAAAGTGCTGAAAGTTGCAGATATTCATGAAAATGACATCAGACTGTGAAATCAACTATCCTGAGCCACTTTTCTGAAGAAAATCTTTGAAACTATGTGGATTTCACAAAATCCACTTTTGGCCTCCTCTCTGCCTGAAACGCACTTTAAGAGCATAAAAAATTGAAAATGCCAGTAAAGTGCTGAAAGTTGCAGATATTCATGAAAATGATATCAGACTGTGAAATCAACTATCCTGAGCCACTTTTCTGAAGAAAATCTTTGAAACTATGTGGATTTCATAAAATCCACTTTTGGCCTCCTCTCTGCCTGAAACGCACTTTAAGAGCATAAAAAATTGAAAATGCCAGTAAAGTGCTGAAAGTTGCAGATATTCATGAAAATGACATCAGACTGTGAAATCAACTATCCTGAGCCACTTTTCTCAAGAAAATCTTTGAAACTATGTGGATTTCACAAAATCCACTTTTGGCCTCCTCTCTGCCTGAAACGCACTTTAAGAGCATAAAAAATTGAAAATGCCAGTAAAGTGCTGAAAGTTGCAGATATTCATGAAAATGACATCAGACTGTGAAATCAACTATCCTGAGCCACTTTTCTCAAGAAAATCTTTGAAACTATGTGGATTTCACAAAATCCACTTTTGGCCTCCTCTCTGCCTGAAACGCACTTTAAGAGCATAAAAAATTGAAAATGCCAGTAAAGTGCTGAAAGTTGCAGATATTCATGAAAATGACATCAGACTGTGAAATCAACTATCCTGAGCCACTTTTCTGAAGAAAATCTTTGAAACTATGTGGATTTCACAAAATCCACTTTTGGCCTCCTCTCTGCCTGAAACGCACTTTAAGAGCATAAAAAATTGAAAATGCCAGTAAAGTGCTGAAAGTTGCAGATATTCATGAAAATGACATCAGACTGTGAAATCAACTATCCTGAGCCACTTTTCTGAAGAAAATCTTTGAAACTATGTGGATTTCATAAAATCCACTTTTGGCCTCCTCTCTGCCTGAAACGCACTTTAAGAGCATAAAAAATTGAAAATGCCAGTAAAGTGCTGAAAGTTGCAGATATTCATGAAAATGACATCAGACTGTGAAATCAACTATCCTGAGCCACTTTTCTGAAGAAAATCTTTGAAACTATGTGGATTTCACAAAATCCACTTTTGGCCTCCTCTCTGCCTGAAACGCACTTTAAGAGCATAAAAATTTTGAAAATGCCAGTAAAGTGCTGAAAGTTGCAGATATTCATGAAAATGACATCAGACTGTGAAATCAACTATCCTGAGCCACTTTTCTGAAGAAAATCTTTGAAACTATGTGGATTTCACAAAATCCACTTTTGGCCTCCTCTCTGCCTGAAACGCACTTTAAGAGCATAAAAAATTGAAAATGCCAGTAAAGTGCTGAAAGTTGCAGATATTCATGAAAATGACATCAGACTGTGAAATCAACTATCCTGAGCCACTTTTCTGAAGAAAATCTTTGAAACTATGTGGATTTCACAAAATCCACTTTTGGCCTCCTCTCTGCCTGAAACGCACTTTAAGAGCATAAAAAATTGAAAATGCCAGTAAAGTGCTGAAAGTTGCAGATATTCATGAAAATGACATCAGACTGTGAAATCAACTATCCTGAGCCACTTTTCTGAAGAAAATCTTTGAAACTATGTGGATTTCACAAAATCCACTTTTGGCCTCCTCTCTGCCTGAAACGCACTTTAAGAGCATAAAAATTTTGAAAATGCCAGTAAAGTGCTGAAAGTTGCAGATATTCATGAAAATGACATCAGACTGTGAAATCAACTATCCTGAGCCACTTTTCTGAAGAAAATCTTTGAAACTATGTGGATTTCACAAAATCCACTTTTGGCCTCCTCTCTGCCTGAAACGCACTTTAAGAGCATAAAAATTTTGAAAATGCCAGTAAAGTGCTGAAAGTTGCAGATATTCATGAAAATGACATCAGACTGTGAAATCAACTATCCTGAGCCACTTTTCTGAAGAAAATCTTTGAAACTATGTGGATTTCACAAAATCCACTTTTGGCCTCCTCTCTGCCTGAAACGCACTTTAAGAGCATAAAAATTTTGAAAATGCCAGTAAAGTGCTGAAAGTTGCAGATATTCATGAAAATGACATCAGACTGTGAAATCAACTATCCTGAGCCACTTTTCTGAAGAAAATCTTTGAAACTATGTGGATTTCACAAAATCCACTTTTGGCCTCCTCTCTGCCTGAAACGCACTTTAAGAGCATAAAAAATTGAAAATGCCAGTAAAGTGCTGAAAGTTGCAGATATTCATGAAAATGACATCAGACTGTGAAATCAACTATCCTGAGCCACTTTTCTGAAGAAAATCTTGGAAACTATGTGGATTTCACAAAATCCACTTTTGGCCTCCTCTCTGCCTGAAACGCACTTTAAGAGCATAAAAATTTTGAAAATGCCAGTAAAGTGCTGAAAGTTGCAGATATTCATGAAAATGACATCAGACTGTGAAATCAACTATCCTGAGCCACTTTTCTGAAGAAAATCTTTGAAACTATGTGGATTTCACAAAATCCACTTTTGGCCTCCTCTCTGCCTGAAACGCACTTTAAGAGCATAAAAAATTGAAAATGCCAGTAAAGTGCTGAAAGTTGCAGATATTCATGAAAATGACATCAGACTGTGAAATCAACTATCCTGAGCCACTTTTCTGAAGAAAATCTTTGAAACTATGTGGATTTCATAAAATCCACTTTTGGCCTCCTCTCTGCCTGAAACGCACTTTAAGAGCATAAAAAATTGAAAATGCCAGTAAAGTGCTGAAAGTTGCAGATATTCATGAAAATGACATCAGACTGTGAAATCAACTATCCTGAGCCACTTTTCTGAAGAAAATCTTTGAAACTATGTTTACTTTCACAAAATCCACTTTTGGCCTCCTCTCTGCCTGAAACGCACTTTAAGAGCATAAAAAATTGAAAATGCCAGTAAAGTGCTGAAAGTTGCAGATATTCATGAAAATGACATCAGACTGTGAAATCAACTATCCTGAGCCACTTTTCTGAAGAAAATCTTTGAAACTATGTGGATTTCACAAAATCCACTTTTGGCCTCCTCTCTGCCTGAAACGCACTTTAAGAGCATAAAAAATTGAAAATGCCAGTAAAGTGCTGAAAGTTGCAGATATTCATGAAAATGACATCAGACTGTGAAATCAACTATCCTGAGCCACTTTTCTGAAGAAAATCTTTGAAACTATGTGGATTTCACAAAATCCACTTTTGGCCTCCTCTCTGCCTGAAACGCACTTTAAGAGCATAAAAAATTGAAAATGCCAGTAAAGTGCTGAAAGTTGCAGATATTCATGAAAATGACATCAGACTGTGAAATCAACTATCCTGAGCCACTTTTCTGAAGAAAATCTTTGAAACTATGTGGATTTCACAAAATCCACTTTTGGCCTCCTCTCTGCCTGAAACGCACTTTAAGAGCATAAAAATTTTGAAAATGCCAGTAAAGTGCTGAAAGTTGCAGATATTCATGAAAATGACATCAGACTGTGAAATCAACTATCCTGAGCCACTTTTCTGAAGAAAATCTTTGAAACTATGTGGATTTCACAAAATCCACTTTTGGCCTCCTCTCTGCCTGAAACGCACTTTAAGAGCATAAAAAATTGAAAATGCCAGTAAAGTGCTGAAAGTTGCAGATATTCATGAAAATGACATCAGACTGTGAAATCAACTATCCTGAGCCACTTTTCTGAAGAAAATCTTTGAAACTATGTGGATTTCACAAAATCCACTTTTGGCCTCCTCTCTGCCTGAAACGCACTTTAAGAGCATAAAAAATTGAAAATGCCAGTAAAGTGCTGAAAGTTGCAGATATTCATGAAAATGACATCAGACTGTGAAATCAACTATCCTGAGCCACTTTTCTGAAGAAAATCTTTGAAACTATGTGGATTTCACAAAATCCACTTTTGGCCTCCTCTCTGCCTGAAACGCACTTTAAGAGCATAAAAAATTGAAAATGCCAGTAAAGTGCTGAAAGTTGCAGATATTCATGAAAATGACATCAGACTGTGAAATCAACTATCCTGAGCCACTTTTCTGAAGAAAATCTTTGAAACTATGTGGATTTCACAAAATCCACTTTTGGCCTCCTCTCTGCCTGAAACGCACTTTAAGAGCATAAAAAATTGAAAATGCCAGTAAAGTGCTGAAAGTTGCAGATATTCACGAAAATGACATCAGACTGTGAAATCAACTATCCTGAGCCACTTTTCTGAAGAAAATCTTTGAAACTATGTGGATTTCATAAAATCCACTTTTGGCCTCCTCTCTGCCTGAAACGCACTTTAAGAGCATAAAAAATTGAAAATGCCAGTAAAGTGCTGAAAGTTGCAGATATTCATGAAAATGACATCAGACTGTGAAATCAACTATCCTGAGCCACTTTTCTGAAGAAAATCTTTGAAACTATGTGGATTTCACAAAATCCACTTTTGGCCTCCTCTCTGCCTGAAACGCACTTTAAGAGCATAAAAAATTGAAAATGCCAGTAAAGTGCTGAAAGTTGCAGATATTCATGAAAATGACATCAGACTGTGAAATCAACTATCCTGAGCCACTTTTCTGAAGAAAATCTTTGAAACTATGTGGATTTCACAAAATCCACTTTTGGCCTCCTCTCTGCCTGAAACGCACTTTAAGAGCATAAAAAATTGAAAATGCCAGTAAAGTGCTGAAAGTTGCAGATATTCATGAAAATGACATCAGACTGTGAAATCAACTATCCTGAGCCACTTTTCTGAAGAAAATCTTTGAAACTATGTGGATTTCACAAAATCCACTTTTGGCCTCCTCTCTGCCTGAAACGCACTTTAAGAGCATAAAAAATTGAAAATGCCAGTAAAGTGCTGAAAGTTGCAGATATTCATGAAAATGACATCAGACTGTGAAATCAACTATCCTGAGCCACTTTTCTGAAGAAAATCTTTGAAACTATGTGGATTTCACAAAATCCACTTTTGGCCTCCTCTCTGCCTGAAACGCACTTTAAGAGCATAAAAAATTGAAAATGCCAGTAAAGTGCTGAAAGTTGCAGATATTCATGAAAATGACATCAGACTGTGAAATCAACTATCCTGAGCCACTTTTCTGAAGAAAATCTTTGAAACTATGTGGATTTCACAAAATCCACTTTTGGCCTCCTCTCTGCCTGAAACGCACTTTAAGAGCATAAAAAATTGAAAATGCCAGTAAAGTGCTGAAAGTTGCAGATATTCATGAAAATGACATCAGACTGTGAAATCAACTATCCTGAGCCACTTTTCTGAAGAAAATCTTTGAAACTATGTGGATTTCACAAAATCCACTTTTGGCCTCCTCTCTGCCTGAAACGCACTTTAAGAGCATAAAAATTTTGAAAATGCCAGTAAAGTGCTGAAAGTTGCAGATATTCATGAAAATGACATCAGACTGTGAAATCAACTATCCTGAGCCACTTTTCTCAAGAAAATCTTTGAAACTATGTGGATTTCACAAAATCCACTTTTGGCCTCCTCTCTGCCTGAAACGCACTTTAAGAGCATAAAAAATTGAAAATGCCAGTAAAGTGCTGAAAGTTGCAGATATTCATGAAAATGACATCAGACTGTGAAATCAACTATCCTGAGCCACTTTTCTGAAGAAAATCTTTGAAACTATGTGGATTTCACAAAATCCACTTTTGGCCTCCTCTCTGCCTGAAACGCACTTTAAGAGCATAAAAAATTGAAAATGCCAGTAAAGTGCTGAAAGTTGCAGATATTCATGAAAATGACATCAGACTGTGAAATCAACTATCCTGAGCCACTTTTCTGAAGAAAATCTTTGAAACTATGTGGATTTCATAAAATCCACTTTTGGCCTCCTCTCTGCCTGAAACGCACTTTAAGAGCATAAAAAATTGAAAATGCCAGTAAAGTGCTGAAAGTTGCAGATATTCATGAAAATGACATCAGACTGTGAAATCAACTATCCTGAGCCACTTTTCTGAAGAAAATCTTTGAAACTATGTGGATTTCACAAAATCCACTTTTGGCCTCCTCTCTGCCTGAAACGCACTTTAAGAGCATAAAAATTTTGAAAATGCCAGTAAAGTGCTGAAAGTTGCAGATATTCATGAAAATGACATCAGACTGTGAAATCAACTATCCTGAGCCACTTTTCTGAAGAAAATCTTTGAAACTATGTGGATTTCACAAAATCCACTTTTGGCCTCCTCTCTGCCTGAAACGCACTTTAAGAGCATAAAAAATTGAAAATGCCAGTAAAGTGCTGAAAGTTGCAGATATTCATGAAAATGACATCAGACTGTGAAATCAACTATCCTGAGCCACTTTTCTGAAGAAAATCTTTGAAACTATGTGGATTTCACAAAATCCACTTTTGGCCTCCTCTCTGCCTGAAACGCACTTTAAGAGCATAAAAAATTGAAAATGCCAGTAAAGTGCTGAAAGTTGCAGATATTCATGAAAATGACATCAGACTGTGAAATCAACTATCCTGAGCCACTTTTCTGAAGAAAATCTTTGAAACTATGTGGATTTCACAAAATCCACTTTTGGCCTCCTCTCTGCCTGAAACGCACTTTAAGAGCATAAAAATTTTGAAAATGCCAGTAAAGTGCTGAAAGTTGCAGATATTCATGAAAATGACATCAGACTGTGAAATCAACTATCCTGAGCCACTTTTCTGAAGAAAATCTTTGAAACTATGTGGATTTCACAAAATCCACTTTTGGCCTCCTCTCTGCCTGAAACGCACTTTAAGAGCATAAAAATTTTGAAAATGCCAGTAAAGTGCTGAAAGTTGCAGATATTCATGAAAATGACATCAGACTGTGAAATCAACTATCCTGAGCCACTTTTCTGAAGAAAATCTTTGAAACTATGTGGATTTCACAAAATCCACTTTTGGCCTCCTCTCTGCCTGAAACGCACTTTAAGAGCATAAAAATTTTGAAAATGCCAGTAAAGTGCTGAAAGTTGCAGATATTCATGAAAATGACATCAGACTGTGAAATCAACTATCCTGAGCCACTTTTCTGAAGAAAATCTTTGAAACTATGTGGATTTCACAAAATCCACTTTTGGCCTCCTCTCTGCCTGAAACGCACTTTAAGAGCATAAAAAATTGAAAATGCCAGTAAAGTGCTGAAAGTTGCAGATATTCATGAAAATGACATCAGACTGTGAAATCAACTATCCTGAGCCACTTTTCTGAAGAAAATCTTTGAAACTATGTGGATTTCACAAAATCCACTTTTGGCCTCCTCTCTGCCTGAAACGCACTTTAAGAGCATAAAAATTTTGAAAATGCCAGTAAAGTGCTGAAAGTTGCAGATATTCATGAAAATGACATCAGACTGTGAAATCAACTATCCTGAGCCACTTTTCTGAAGAAAATCTTTGAAACTATGTGGATTTCACAAAATCCACTTTTGGCCTCCTCTCTGCCTGAAACGCACTTTAAGAGCATAAAAATTTTGAAAATGCCAGTAAAGTGCTGAAAGTTGCAGATATTCATGA
Source organism: Ophthalmolycus amberensis (assembly GCA_024529925.1). NCBI lineage: Eukaryota > Metazoa > Chordata > Actinopteri > Perciformes > Zoarcidae > Ophthalmolycus > Ophthalmolycus amberensis. The sequence goes on along the minus strand of JAFEUB010000542.1, from coordinate 24,167 downwards.
AAATGACATCAGACTGTGAAATCAACTATCCTGAGCCACTTTTCTGAAGAAAATCTTTGAAACTATGTGGATTTCACAAAATCCACTTTTGGCCTCCTCTCTGCCTGAAACGCACTTTAAGAGCATAAAAAATTTGAAAATGCCAGTAAAGTGCTGAAAGTTGCAGATATTCATGAAAATGACATCAGACTGTGAAATCAACTATCCTGAGCCACTTTTCTGAAAAAAATCTTTGAAACTATGTGGATTTCACAAAATCCACTTTTGGCCTCCTCTCTGCCTGAAACGCACTTTAAGAGCATAAAAATTTTGAAAATGCCAGTAAAGTGCTGAAAGTTGCAGATATTCATGAAAATGACATCAGACTGTGAAATCAACTATCCTGAGCCACTTTTCTGAAGAAAATCTTTGAAACTATGTGGATTTCACAAAATCCACTTTTGGCCTCCTCTCTGCCTGAAACGCACTTTAAGAGCATAAAAAATTGAAAATGCCAGTAAAGTGCTGAAAGTTGCAGATATTCATGAAAATGACATCAGACTGTGAAATCAACTATCCTGAGCCACTTTTCTGAAGAAGGGTTAGGGTTAGGGTTAGGGTTAGGGTTAGGGTTAGGGTTAGGTTAGGGTTTTTTGCCTCCCGAACGTCATGACAACGTCCGAGAGAAATGCACTGTCCATAAACCGACTCTGAGTTGCCAGCAAAGCGACCACCACCCCCGGTGTCCTGGCCTTAACCAAATTGATCCGTCCATTCTCCCACCGACGTAACCCCCGATGTTCCACAAGCACACTTCAGCGTACACACACGCTTAAAAATTTAGACTGTTTTGTCTTCATAAACATTATCGCAGACTGTATGGTATGATGGTATGAACCCTGCTCTCCAAGCAGACTGTGGTCGCAACCCTGCGCTCAGAGCAGACCGAACTTGTCCTGCACTCCTCGCAGACAAAATGGTCTTGGCCCTGCTCTCCAAATTAAGCCAACTGTGCAACGTTTCGGAGACATTACTCCTTCTTCAGGCAAATGGCTTAATTCTCGGTCACGTGAATTTCGTGACCGTTTAATTGTACCTTGCGGAACTGTATCTAATTGCCGTCTCCCCCAGTGAGGTTAAGTTTAGGGCAACAGTACAGGGACTGGATAATAAAATGGAGGCTGGGCCGGAGGGCGATGGCCACCTCACCGACAACATTCCACGCAGCGAGTCCGGTAAAGGCACGGGCTAAGTTAGGTTAGGGTTTTTTGCCTCCCGAACGTCATGACAACGTCCGAGAGAAATGCACTGTCCATAAACCGACTCTGAGTTGCCAGCAAAGCGACCACCACCCCCGGTGTCCTGGCCTTAACCAAATTGATCCGTCCATTCTCCCACCGACGTAACCCCCGATGTTCCACAAGCACACTTCAGCGTACACACACGCTTAAAAATTTAGACTGTTTTGTCTTCATAAACATTATCGCAGACTGTATGGTATGATGGTATGAACCCTGCTCTCCAAGCAGACTGTGGTCGCAACCCTGCGCTCAGAGGGTTAGGGTTAGGGTTAGGGTTAGGGTTAGGGTTAGGGTTAGGGTTAGGGTAGGGTTTTTTGCCTCCCGAACGTCATGACAACGTCCGAGAGAAATGCACTGTCCATAAACCGACTCTGAGTTGCCAGCAAAGCGACCACCACCCCCGGTGTCCTGGCCTTAACCAAATTGATCCGTCCATTCTCCCACCGACGTAACCCCCGATGTTCCACAAGCACACTTCAGCGTACACACACGCTTAAAAATTTAGACTGTTTTGTCTTCATAAACATTATCGCAGACTGTATGGTATGATGGTATGAACCCTGCTCTCCAAGCAGACTGTGGTCGCAACCCTGCGCTCAGAGCAGACCGAACTTGTCCTGCACTCCTAGGGTTAGGGTTAGGGTTAGGGTTAGGGTTAGGGTTAGGGTTAGGGTTAGGGTTAGGGTTAGGTTAGGGTTTTTGCCTCCCGAACGTCATGACAACGTCCGAGAGAAATGCACTGTCCATAAACCGACTCTGAGTTGCCAGCAAAGCGACCACCACCCCCGGTGTCCAGGCCTTAACCAAATTGGTCCGTCCATTCTCCCACCGACGTAACCCCCGATGTTCCACAAGCACACTTCCGCGCACACACGCGCTTAAAAATTCAGACTGTTTTGTCTTCATGAACATTATCGCAGACTGTATGGTATGATGGTATGAACCCTGCTCTCCAAGCAGACTGTGGTCGCAACCCTGCGCTCAGAGCAGACCGAGCTTGTCCTGCACTCCTCGCAGACTAAATGGTCTTGGCCCTGCTCTCCAAATTAAGCCAATTGTGCAACGTTTCGGAGACATTACTCCTTCTTCAGGCAAATGGCTTAATTCTCGGTCACGTGAATTTCGTGACCGTTTAATTGTACCTTGCGAAACTGTATCCAATTGCCGTCTCCCCCAGTGAGGTTGAGTTTAGGGCAACAGTACAGGGACTGGATAACAAAATGGAGGCTGGGCCGCAGGGCGATAGCCACCTCACCGACAACATTCCACGCAGCGAGTCCGGTAAAGGCACGGGCTAAGTTAGGTTAGGGTTTTTGCCTCCCGAACGTCATGACAACGTCCGAGAGAAATGCACTGTCCATAAACCGACTCTGAGTTGCCAGCAAAGCGACCACCACCCCCGGTGTCCAGGCCTTAACCAAATTGGTCCGTCCATTCTCCCACCGACGTAACCCCCGATGTTCCACAAGCACACTTCCGCGCACACACGCGCTTAAAAATTCAGACTGTTTTGTCTTCATGAACATTATCGCAGACTGTATGGTATGATGGTATGAACCCTGCTCTCCAAGCAGACTGTGGTCGCAACCCTGCGCTCAGAGCAGACCGAGCTTGTCCTGCACTCCTCGCAGACTAAATGGTCTTGGCCCTGCTCTCCAAATTAAGCCAATTGTGCAACGTTTCGGAGACATTACTCCTTCTTCAGGCAAATGGCTTAATTCTCGGTCACGTGAATTTCGTGACCGTTTAATTGTACCTTGCGAAACTGTATCCAATTGCCGTCTCCCCCAGTGAGGTTGAGTTTAGGGCAACAGTACAGGGACTGGATAACAAAATGGAGGCTGGGCCGCAGGGCGATAGCCACCTCACCGACAACATTCCACGCAGCGAGTCCGGTAAAGGCACGGGCTAAGTTAGGTTAGGGTTTTTGCCTCCCGAACGTCATGACAACGTCCGAGAGAAATGCACTGTCCATAAACCGACTCTGAGTTGCCAGCAAAGCGACCACCACCCCCGGTGTCCAGGCCTTAACCAAATTGGTCCGTCCATTCTCCCACCGACGTAACCCCCGATGTTCCACAAGCACACTTCCGCGCACACACGCGCTTAAAAATTCAGACTGTTTTGTCTTCATGAACATTATCGCAGACTGTATGGTATGATGGTATGAACCCTGCTCTCCAAGCAGACTGTGGTCGCAACCCTGCGCTCAGAGCAGACCGAGCTTGTCCTGCACTCCTCGCAGACTAAATGGTCTTGGCCCTGCTCTCCAAATTAAGCCAATTGTGCAACGTTTCGGAGACATTACTCCTTCTTCAGGCAAATGGCTTAATTCTCGGTCACGTGAATTTCGTGACCGTTTAATTGTACCTTGCGAAACTGTATCCAATTGCCGTCTCCCCCAGTGAGGTTGAGTTTAGGGCAACAGTACAGGGACTGGATAACAAAATGGAGGCTGGGCCGCAGGGCGATAGCCACCTCACCGACAACATTCCACGCAGCGAGTCCGGTAAAGGCACGGGCTAAGTTAGGTTAGGGTTTTTGCCTCCCGAACGTCATGACAACGTCCGAGAGAAATGCACTGTCCATAAACCGACTCTGAGTTGCCAGCAAAGCGACCACCACCCCCGGTGTCCAGGCCTTAACCAAATTGGTCCGTCCATTCTCCCACCGACGTAACCCCCGATGTTCCACAAGCACACTTCCGCGCACACACGCGCTTAAAAATTCAGACTGTTTTGTCTTCATGAACATTATCGCAGACTGTATGGTATGATGGTATGAACCCTGCTCTCCAAGCAGACTGTGGTCGCAACCCTGCGCTCAGAGCAGACCGAGCTTGTCCTGCACTCCTCGCAGACTAAATGGTCTTGGCCCTGCTCTCCAAATTAAGCCAATTGTGCAACGTTTCGGAGACATTACTCCTTCTTCAGGCAAATGGCTTAATTCTCGGTCACGTGAATTTCGTGACCGTTTAATTGTACCTTGCGAAACTGTATCCAATTGCCGTCTCCCCCAGTGAGGTTGAGTTTAGGGCAACAGTACAGGGACTGGATAACAAAATGGAGGCTGGGCCGCAGGGCGATAGCCACCTCACCGACAACATTCCACGCAGCGAGTCCGGTAAAGGCACGGGCTAAGTTAGGTTAGGGTTTTTGCCTCCCGAACGTCATGACAACGTCCGAGAGAAATGCACTGTCCATAAACCGACTCTGAGTTGCCAGCAAAGCGACCACCACCCCCGGTGTCCAGGCCTTAACCAAATTGGTCCGTCCATTCTCCCACCGACGTAACCCCCGATGTTCCACAAGCACACTTCCGCGCACACACGCGCTTAAAAATTCAGACTGTTTTGTCTTCATGAACATTATCGCAGACTGTATGGTATGATGGTATGAACCCTGCTCTCCAAGCAGACTGTGGTCGCAACCCTGCGCTCAGAGCAGACCGAGCTTGTCCTGCACTCCTCGCAGACTAAATGGTCTTGGCCCTGCTCTCCAAATTAAGCCAATTGTGCAACGTTTCGGAGACATTACTCCTTCTTCAGGCAAATGGCTTAATTCTCGGTCACGTGAATTTCGTGACCGTTTAATTGTACCTTGCGAAACTGTATCCAATTGCCGTCTCCCCCAGTGAGGTTGAGTTTAGGGCAACAGTACAGGGACTGGATAACAAAATGGAGGCTGGGCCGCAGGGCGATAGCCACCTCACCGACAACATTCCACGCAGCGAGTCCGGTAAAGGCACGGGCTAAGTTAGGTTAGGGTTTTTGCCTCCCGAACGTCATGACAACGTCCGAGAGAAATGCACTGTCCATAAACCGACTCTGAGTTGCCAGCAAAGCGACCACCACCCCCGGTGTCCAGGCCTTAACCAAATTGGTCCGTCCATTCTCCCACCGACGTAACCCCCGATGTTCCACAAGCACACTTCCGCGCACACACGCGCTTAAAAATTCAGACTGTTTTGTCTTCATGAACATTATCGCAGACTGTATGGTATGATGGTATGAACCCTGCTCTCCAAGCAGACTGTGGTCGCAACCCTGCGCTCAGAGCAGACCGAGCTTGTCCTGCACTCCTCGCAGACTAAATGGTCTTGGCCCTGCTCTCCAAATTAAGCCAATTGTGCAACGTTTCGGAGACATTACTCCTTCTTCAGGCAAATGGCTTAATTCTCGGTCACGTGAATTTCGTGACCGTTTAATTGTACCTTGCGAAACTGTATCCAATTGCCGTCTCCCCCAGTGAGGTTGAGTTTAGGGCAACAGTACAGGGACTGGATAACAAAATGGAGGCTGGGCCGCAGGGCGATAGCCACCTCACCGACAACATTCCACGCAGCGAGTCCGGTAAAGGCACGGGCTAAGTTAGGTTAGGGTTTTTGCCTCCCGAACGTCATGACAACGTCCGAGAGAAATGCACTGTCCATAAACCGACTCTGAGTTGCCAGCAAAGCGACCACCACCCCCGGTGTCCAGGCCTTAACCAAATTGGTCCGTCCATTCTCCCACCGACGTAACCCCCGATGTTCCACAAGCACACTTCCGCGCACACACGCGCTTAAAAATTCAGACTGTTTTGTCTTCATGAACATTATCGCAGACTGTATGGTATGATGGTATGAACCCTGCTCTCCAAGCAGACTGTGGTCGCAACCCTGCGCTCAGAGCAGACCGAGCTTGTCCTGCACTCCTCGCAGACTAAATGGTCTTGGCCCTGCTCTCCAAATTAAGCCAATTGTGCAACGTTTCGGAGACATTACTCCTTCTTCAGGCAAATGGCTTAATTCTCGGTCACGTGAATTTCGTGACCGTTTAATTGTACCTTGCGAAACTGTATCCAATTGCCGTCTCCCCCAGTGAGGTTGAGTTTAGGGCAACAGTACAGGGACTGGATAACAAAATGGAGGCTGGGCCGCAGGGCGATAGCCACCTCACCGACAACATTCCACGCAGCGAGTCCGGTAAAGGCACGGGCTAAGTTAGGTTAGGGTTTTTGCCTCCCGAACGTCATGACAACGTCCGAGAGAAATGCACTGTCCATAAACCGACTCTGAGTTGCCAGCAAAGCGACCACCACCCCCGGTGTCCAGGCCTTAACCAAATTGGTCCGTCCATTCTCCCACCGACGTAACCCCCGATGTTCCACAAGCACACTTCCGCGCACACACGCGCTTAAAAATTCAGACTGTTTTGTCTTCATGAACATTATCGCAGACTGTATGGTATGATGGTATGAACCCTGCTCTCCAAGCAGACTGTGGTCGCAACCCTGCGCTCAGAGCAGACCGAGCTTGTCCTGCACTCCTCGCAGACTAAATGGTCTTGGCCCTGCTCTCCAAATTAAGCCAATTGTGCAACGTTTCGGAGACATTACTCCTTCTTCAGGCAAATGGCTTAATTCTCGGTCACGTGAATTTCGTGACCGTTTAATTGTACCTTGCGAAACTGTATCCAATTGCCGTCTCCCCCAGTGAGGTTGAGTTTAGGGCAACAGTACAGGGACTGGATAACAAAATGGAGGCTGGGCCGCAGGGCGATAGCCACCTCACCGACAACATTCCACGCAGCGAGTCCGGTAAAGGCACGGGCTAAGTTAGGTTAGGGTTTTTGCCTCCCGAACGTCATGACAACGTCCGAGAGAAATGCACTGTCCATAAACCGACTCTGAGTTGCCAGCAAAGCGACCACCACCCCCGGTGTCCAGGCCTTAACCAAATTGGTCCGTCCATTCTCCCACCGACGTAACCCCCGATGTTCCACAAGCACACTTCCGCGCACACACGCGCTTAAAAATTCAGACTGTTTTGTCTTCATGAACATTATCGCAGACTGTATGGTATGATGGTATGAACCCTGCTCTCCAAGCAGACTGTGGTCGCAACCCTGCGCTCAGAGCAGACCGAGCTTGTCCTGCACTCCTCGCAGACTAAATGGTCTTGGCCCTGCTCTCCAAATTAAGCCAATTGTGCAACGTTTCGGAGACATTACTCCTTCTTCAGGCAAATGGCTTAATTCTCGGTCACGTGAATTTCGTGACCGTTTAATTGTACCTTGCGAAACTGTATCCAATTGCCGTCTCCCCCAGTGAGGTTGAGTTTAGGGCAACAGTACAGGGACTGGATAACAAAATGGAGGCTGGGCCGCAGGGCGATAGCCACCTCACCGACAACATTCCACGCAGCGAGTCCGGTAAAGGCACGGGCTAAGTTAGGTTAGGGTTTTTGCCTCCCGAACGTCATGACAACGTCCGAGAGAAATGCACTGTCCATAAACCGACTCTGAGTTGCCAGCAAAGCGACCACCACCCCCGGTGTCCAGGCCTTAACCAAATTGGTCCGTCCATTCTCCCACCGACGTAACCCCCGATGTTCCACAAGCACACTTCCGCGCACACACGCGCTTAAAAATTCAGACTGTTTTGTCTTCATGAACATTATCGCAGACTGTATGGTATGATGGTATGAACCCTGCTCTCCAAGCAGACTGTGGTCGCAACCCTGCGCTCAGAGCAGACCGAGCTTGTCCTGCACTCCTCGCAGACTAAATGGTCTTGGCCCTGCTCTCCAAATTAAGCCAATTGTGCAACGTTTCGGAGACATTACTCCTTCTTCAGGCAAATGGCTTAATTCTCGGTCACGTGAATTTCGTGACCGTTTAATTGTACCTTGCGAAACTGTATCCAATTGCCGTCTCCCCCAGTGAGGTTGAGTTTAGGGCAACAGTACAGGGACTGGATAACAAAATGGAGGCTGGGCCGCAGGGCGATAGCCACCTCACCGACAACATTCCACGCAGCGAGTCCGGTAAAGGCACGGGCTAAGTTAGGTTAGGGTTTTTGCCTCCCGAACGTCATGACAACGTCCGAGAGAAATGCACTGTCCATAAACCGACTCTGAGTTGCCAGCAAAGCGACCACCACCCCCGGTGTCCAGGCCTTAACCAAATTGGTCCGTCCATTCTCCCACCGACGTAACCCCCGATGTTCCACAAGCACACTTCCGCGCACACACGCGCTTAAAAATTCAGACTGTTTTGTCTTCATGAACATTATCGCAGACTGTATGGTATGATGGTATGAACCCTGCTCTCCAAGCAGACTGTGGTCGCAACCCTGCGCTCAGAGCAGACCGAGCTTGTCCTGCACTCCTCGCAGACTAAATGGTCTTGGCCCTGCTCTCCAAATTAAGCCAATTGTGCAACGTTTCGGAGACATTACTCCTTCTTCAGGCAAATGGCTTAATTCTCGGTCACGTGAATTTCGTGACCGTTTAATTGTACCTTGCGAAACTGTATCCAATTGCCGTCTCCCCCAGTGAGGTTGAGTTTAGGGCAACAGTACAGGGACTGGATAACAAAATGGAGGCTGGGCCGCAGGGCGATAGCCACCTCACCGACAACATTCCACGCAGCGAGTCCGGTAAAGGCACGGGCTAAGTTAGGTTAGGGTTTTTGCCTCCCGAACGTCATGACAACGTCCGAGAGAAATGCACTGTCCATAAACCGACTCTGAGTTGCCAGCAAAGCGACCACCACCCCCGGTGTCCAGGCCTTAACCAAATTGGTCCGTCCATTCTCCCACCGACGTAACCCCCGATGTTCCACAAGCACACTTCCGCGCACACACGCGCTTAAAAATTCAGACTGTTTTGTCTTCATGAACATTATCGCAGACTGTATGGTATGATGGTATGAACCCTGCTCTCCAAGCAGACTGTGGTCGCAACCCTGCGCTCAGAGCAGACCGAGCTTGTCCTGCACTCCTCGCAGACTAAATGGTCTTGGCCCTGCTCTCCAAATTAAGCCAATTGTGCAACGTTTCGGAGACATTACTCCTTCTTCAGGCAAATGGCTTAATTCTCGGTCACGTGAATTTCGTGACCGTTTAATTGTACCTTGCGAAACTGTATCCAATTGCCGTCTCCCCCAGTGAGGTTGAGTTTAGGGCAACAGTACAGGGACTGGATAACAAAATGGAGGCTGGGCCGCAGGGCGATAGCCACCTCACCGACAACATTCCACGCAGCGAGTCCGGTAAAGGCACGGGCTAAGTTAGGTTAGGGTTTTTGCCTCCCGAACGTCATGACAACGTCCGAGAGAAATGCACTGTCCATAAACCGACTCTGAGTTGCCAGCAAAGCGACCACCACCCCCGGTGTCCAGGCCTTAACCAAATTGGTCCGTCCATTCTCCCACCGACGTAACCCCCGATGTTCCACAAGCACACTTCCGCGCACACACGCGCTTAAAAATTCAGACTGTTTTGTCTTCATGAACATTATCGCAGACTGTATGGTATGATGGTATGAACCCTGCTCTCCAAGCAGACTGTGGTCGCAACCCTGCGCTCAGAGCAGACCGAGCTTGTCCTGCACTCCTCGCAGACTAAATGGTCTTGGCCCTGCTCTCCAAATTAAGCCAATTGTGCAACGTTTCGGAGACATTACTCCTTCTTCAGGCAAATGGCTTAATTCTCGGTCACGTGAATTTCGTGACCGTTTAATTGTACCTTGCGAAACTGTATCCAATTGCCGTCTCCCCCAGTGAGGTTGAGTTTAGGGCAACAGTACAGGGACTGGATAACAAAATGGAGGCTGGGCCGCAGGGCGATAGCCACCTCACCGACAACATTCCACGCAGCGAGTCCGGTAAAGGCACGGGCTAAGTTAGGTTAGGGTTTTTGCCTCCCGAACGTCATGACAACGTCCGAGAGAAATGCACTGTCCATAAACCGACTCTGAGTTGCCAGCAAAGCGACCACCACCCCCGGTGTCCAGGCCTTAACCAAATTGGTCCGTCCATTCTCCCACCGACGTAACCCCCGATGTTCCACAAGCACACTTCCGCGCACACACGCGCTTAAAAATTCAGACTGTTTTGTCTTCATGAACATTATCGCAGACTGTATGGTATGATGGTATGAACCCTGCTCTCCAAGCAGACTGTGGTCGCAACCCTGCGCTCAGAGCAGACCGAGCTTGTCCTGCACTCCTCGCAGACTAAATGGTCTTGGCCCTGCTCTCCAAATTAAGCCAATTGTGCAACGTTTCGGAGACATTACTCCTTCTTCAGGCAAATGGCTTAATTCTCGGTCACGTGAATTTCGTGACCGTTTAATTGTACCTTGCGAAACTGTATCCAATTGCCGTCTCCCCCAGTGAGGTTGAGTTTAGGGCAACAGTACAGGGACTGGATAACAAAATGGAGGCTGGGCCGCAGGGCGATAGCCACCTCACCGACAACATTCCACGCAGCGAGTCCGGTAAAGGCACGGGCTAAGTTAGGTTAGGGTTTTTGCCTCCCGAACGTCATGACAACGTCCGAGAGAAATGCACTGTCCATAAACCGACTCTGAGTTGCCAGCAAAGCGACCACCACCCCCGGTGTCCAGGCCTTAACCAAATTGGTCCGTCCATTCTCCCACCGACGTAACCCCCGATGTTCCACAAGCACACTTCCGCGCACACACGCGCTTAAAAATTCAGACTGTTTTGTCTTCATGAACATTATCGCAGACTGTATGGTATGATGGTATGAACCCTGCTCTCCAAGCAGACTGTGGTCGCAACCCTGCGCTCAGAGCAGACCGAGCTTGTCCTGCACTCCTCGCAGACTAAATGGTCTTGGCCCTGCTCTCCAAATTAAGCCAATTGTGCAACGTTTCGGAGACATTACTCCTTCTTCAGGCAAATGGCTTAATTCTCGGTCACGTGAATTTCGTGACCGTTTAATTGTACCTTGCGAAACTGTATCCAATTGCCGTCTCCCCCAGTGAGGTTGAGTTTAGGGCAACAGTACAGGGACTGGATAACAAAATGGAGGCTGGGCCGCAGGGCGATAGCCACCTCACCGACAACATTCCACGCAGCGAGTCCGGTAAAGGCACGGGCTAAGTTAGGTTAGGGTTTTTGCCTCCCGAACGTCATGACAACGTCCGAGAGAAATGCACTGTCCATAAACCGACTCTGAGTTGCCAGCAAAGCGACCACCACCCCCGGTGTCCAGGCCTTAACCAAATTGGTCCGTCCATTCTCCCACCGACGTAACCCCCGATGTTCCACAAGCACACTTCCGCGCACACACGCGCTTAAAAATTCAGACTGTTTTGTCTTCATGAACATTATCGCAGACTGTATGGTATGATGGTATGAACCCTGCTCTCCAAGCAGACTGTGGTCGCAACCCTGCGCTCAGAGCAGACCGAGCTTGTCCTGCACTCCTCGCAGACTAAATGGTCTTGGCCCTGCTCTCCAAATTAAGCCAATTGTGCAACGTTTCGGAGACATTACTCCTTCTTCAGGCAAATGGCTTAATTCTCGGTCACGTGAATTTCGTGACCGTTTAATTGTACCTTGCGAAACTGTATCCAATTGCCGTCTCCCCCAGTGAGGTTGAGTTTAGGGCAACAGTACAGGGACTGGATAACAAAATGGAGGCTGGGCCGCAGGGCGATAGCCACCTCACCGACAACATTCCACGCAGCGAGTCCGGTAAAGGCACGGGCTAAGTTAGGTTAGGGTTTTTGCCTCCCGAACGTCATGACAACGTCCGAGAGAAATGCACTGTCCATAAACCGACTCTGAGTTGCCAGCAAAGCGACCACCACCCCCGGTGTCCAGGCCTTAACCAAATTGGTCCGTCCATTCTCCCACCGACGTAACCCCCGATGTTCCACAAGCACACTTCCGCGCACACACGCGCTTAAAAATTCAGACTGTTTTGTCTTCATGAACATTATCGCAGACTGTATGGTATGATGGTATGAACCCTGCTCTCCAAGCAGACTGTGGTCGCAACCCTGCGCTCAGAGCAGACCGAGCTTGTCCTGCACTCCTCGCAGACTAAATGGTCTTGGCCCTGCTCTCCAAATTAAGCCAATTGTGCAACGTTTCGGAGACATTACTCCTTCTTCAGGCAAATGGCTTAATTCTCGGTCACGTGAATTTCGTGACCGTTTAATTGTACCTTGCGAAACTGTATCCAATTGCCGTCTCCCCCAGTGAGGTTGAGTTTAGGGCAACAGTACAGGGACTGGATAACAAAATGGAGGCTGGGCCGCAGGGCGATAGCCACCTCACCGACAACATTCCACGCAGCGAGTCCGGTAAAGGCACGGGCTAAGTTAGGTTAGGGTTTTTGCCTCCCGAACGTCATGACAACGTCCGAGAGAAATGCACTGTCCATAAACCGACTCTGAGTTGCCAGCAAAGCGACCACCACCCCCGGTGTCCAGGCCTTAACCAAATTGGTCCGTCCATTCTCCCACCGACGTAACCCCCGATGTTCCACAAGCACACTTCCGCGCACACACGCGCTTAAAAATTCAGACTGTTTTGTCTTCATGAACATTATCGCAGACTGTATGGTATGATGGTATGAACCCTGCTCTCCAAGCAGACTGTGGTCGCAACCCTGCGCTCAGAGCAGACCGAGCTTGTCCTGCACTCCTCGCAGACTAAATGGTCTTGGCCCTGCTCTCCAAATTAAGCCAATTGTGCAACGTTTCGGAGACATTACTCCTTCTTCAGGCAAATGGCTTAATTCTCGGTCACGTGAATTTCGTGACCGTTTAATTGTACCTTGCGAAACTGTATCCAATTGCCGTCTCCCCCAGTGAGGTTGAGTTTAGGGCAACAGTACAGGGACTGGATAACAAAATGGAGGCTGGGCCGCAGGGCGATAGCCACCTCACCGACAACATTCCACGCAGCGAGTCCGGTAAAGGCACGGGCTAAGTTAGGTTAGGGTTTTTGCCTCCCGAACGTCATGACAACGTCCGAGAGAAATGCACTGTCCATAAACCGACTCTGAGTTGCCAGCAAAGCGACCACCACCCCCGGTGTCCAGGCCTTAACCAAATTGGTCCGTCCATTCTCCCACCGACGTAACCCCCGATGTTCCACAAGCACACTTCCGCGCACACACGCGCTTAAAAATTCAGACTGTTTTGTCTTCATGAACATTATCGCAGACTGTATGGTATGATGGTATGAACCCTGCTCTCCAAGCAGACTGTGGTCGCAACCCTGCGCTCAGAGCAGACCGAGCTTGTCCTGCACTCCTCGCAGACTAAATGGTCTTGGCCCTGCTCTCCAAATTAAGCCAATTGTGCAACGTTTCGGAGACATTACTCCTTCTTCAGGCAAATGGCTTAATTCTCGGTCACGTGAATTTCGTGACCGTTTAATTGTACCTTGCGAAACTGTATCCAATTGCCGTCTCCCCCAGTGAGGTTGAGTTTAGGGCAACAGTACAGGGACTGGATAACAAAATGGAGGCTGGGCCGCAGGGCGATAGCCACCTCACCGACAACATTCCACGCAGCGAGTCCGGTAAAGGCACGGGCTAAGTTAGGTTAGGGTTTTTGCCTCCCGAACGTCATGACAACGTCCGAGAGAAATGCACTGTCCATAAACCGACTCTGAGTTGCCAGCAAAGCGACCACCACCCCCGGTGTCCAGGCCTTAACCAAATTGGTCCGTCCATTCTCCCACCGACGTAACCCCCGATGTTCCACAAGCACACTTCCGCGCACACACGCGCTTAAAAATTCAGACTGTTTTGTCTTCATGAACATTATCGCAGACTGTATGGTATGATGGTATGAACCCTGCTCTCCAAGCAGACTGTGGTCGCAACCCTGCGCTCAGAGCAGACCGAGCTTGTCCTGCACTCCTCGCAGACTAAATGGTCTTGGCCCTGCTCTCCAAATTAAGCCAATTGTGCAACGTTTCGGAGACATTACTCCTTCTTCAGGCAAATGGCTTAATTCTCGGTCACGTGAATTTCGTGACCGTTTAATTGTACCTTGCGAAACTGTATCCAATTGCCGTCTCCCCCAGTGAGGTTGAGTTTAGGGCAACAGTACAGGGACTGGATAACAAAA
>JAFEUB010000542.1:5000-7500 GCA_024529925.1 Ophthalmolycus amberensis | reverse complement strand
TAGGGTTAGGGTTAGGGTTAGGGTTAGGGTTAGGGTTAGGGTTAGGGTTAGGGTTAGGGTTAGGGTTAGGGTTAGGGTTAGGGTTAGGGTTAGGGTTAGGGTTAGGGTTAGGGTTAGGGTTAGGGTTAGGGTTAGGGTTAGGGTTAGGGTTAGGGTTAGGGTTAGGGTTAGGGTTAGGGTTAGGGTTAGGGTTAGGGTTAGGGTTAGGGTTAGGGTTAGGGTTAGGGTTAGGGTTAGGGTTAGGGTTAGGGTTAGGGTTAGGGTTAGGGTTAGGGTTAGGGTTAGGGTTAGGGTTAGGGTTAGGGTTAGGGTTAGGGTTAGGGTTAGGGTTAGGGTTAGGGTTAGGGTTAGGGTTAGGGTTAGGGTTAGGGTTAGGGTTAGGGTTAGGGTTAGGGTTAGGGTTAGGGTTAGGGTTAGGGTTAGGGTTAGGGTTAGGGTTAGGGTTAGGGTTAGGGTTAGGGTTAGGGTTAGGGTTAGGGTTAGGGTTAGGGTTAGGGTTAGGGTTAGGGTTAGGGTTAGGGTTAGGGTTAGGGTTAGGGTTAGGGTTAGGGTTAGGGTTAGGGTTAGGGTTAGGGTTAGGGTTAGGGTTAGGGTTAGGGTTAGGGTTAGGGTTAGGGTTAGGGTTAGGGTTAGGGTTAGGGTTAGGGTTAGGGTTAGGGTTAGGGTTAGGGTTAGGGTTAGGGTTAGGGTTAGGGTTAGGGTTAGGGTTAGGGTTAGGGTTAGGGTTAGGGTTAGGGTTAGGGTTAGGGTTAGGGTTAGGGTTAGGGTTAGGGTTAGGGTTAGGGTTAGGGTTAGGGTTAGGGTTAGGGTTAGGGTTAGGGTTAGGGTTAGGGTTAGGGTTAGGGTTAGGGTTAGGGTTAGGGTTAGGGTTAGGGTTAGGGTTAGGGTTAGGGTTAGGGTTAGGGTTAGGGTTAGGGTTAGGGTTAGGGTTAGGGTTAGGGTTAGGGTTAGGGTTAGGGTTAGGGTTAGGGTTAGGGTTAGGGTTAGGGTTAGGGTTAGGGTTAGGGTTAGGGTTAGGGTTAGGGTTAGGGTTAGGGTTAGGGTTAGGGTTAGGGTTAGGGTTAGGGTTAGGGTTAGGGTTAGGGTTAGGGTTAGGGTTAGGGTTAGGGTTAGGGTTAGGGTTAGGGTTAGGGTTAGGGTTAGGGTTAGGGTTAGGGTTAGGGTTAGGGTTAGGGTTAGGGTTAGGGTTAGGGTTAGGGTTAGGGTTAGGGTTAGGGTTAGGGTTAGGGTTAGGGTTAGGGTTAGGGTTAGGGTTAGGGTTAGGGTTAGGGTTAGGGTTAGGGTTAGGGTTAGGGTTAGGGTTAGGGTTAGGGTTAGGGTTAGGGTTAGGGTTAGGGTTAGGGTTAGGGTTAGGGTTAGGGTTAGGGTTAGGGTTAGGGTTAGGGTTAGGGTTAGGGTTAGGGTTAGGGTTAGGGTTAGGGTTAGGGTTAGGGTTAGGGTTAGGGTTAGGGTTAGGGTTAGGGTTAGGGTTAGGGTTAGGGTTAGGGTTAGGGTTAGGGTTAGGGTTAGGGTTAGGGTTAGGGTTAGGGTTAGGGTTAGGGTTAGGGTTAGGGTTAGGGTTAGGGTTAGGGTTAGGGTTAGGGTTAGGGTTAGGGTTAGGGTTAGGGTTAGGGTTAGGGTTAGGGTTAGGGTTAGGGTTAGGGTTAGGGTTAGGGTTAGGGTTAGGGTTAGGGTTAGGGTTAGGGTTAGGGTTAGGGTTAGGGTTAGGGTTAGGGTTAGGGTTAGGGTTAGGGTTAGGGTTAGGGTTAGGGTTAGGGTTAGGGTTAGGGTTAGGGTTAGGGTTAGGGTTAGGGTTAGGGTTAGGGTTAGGGTTAGGGTTAGGGTTAGGGTTAGGGTTAGGGTTAGGGTTAGGGTTAGGGTTAGGGTTAGGGTTAGGGTTAGGGTTAGGGTTAGGGTTAGGGTTAGGGTTAGGGTTAGGGTTAGGGTTAGGGTTAGGGTTAGGGTTAGGGTTAGGGTTAGGGTTAGGGTTAGGGTTAGGGTTAGGGTTAGGGTTAGGGTTAGGGTTAGGGTTAGGGTTAGGGTTAGGGTTAGGGTTAGGGTTAGGGTTAGGGTTAGGGTTAGGGTTAGGGTTAGGGTTAGGGTTAGGGTTAGGGTTAGGGTTAGGGTTAGGGTTAGGGTTAGGGTTAGGGTTAGGGTTAGGGTTAGGGTTAGGGTTAGGGTTAGGGTTAGGGTTAGGGTTAGGGTTAGGGTTAGGGTTAGGGTTAGGGTTAGGGTTAGGGTTAGGGTTAGGGTTAGGGTTAGGGTTAGGGTTAGGGTTAGGGTTAGGGTTAGGGTTAGGGTTAGGGTTAGGGTTAGGGTTAGGGTTAGGGTTAGGGTTAGGGTTAGGGTTAGGGTTAGGGTTAGGGTTAGGGTTAGGGTTAGGGTTAGGGTTAGGGTTAGGGTTAGGGTTAGGGTTAGGGTTAGGGTTAGGGTTAGGGTTAGGGTTAGGGTTAGGGTTAGGGTTAGGGTTAGGGTTAGGGTTAGGGTTAGGGTTAGGGTTAGGGTTAGGGTTAGGGTTAGG
>JAFEUB010000541.1:0-44192 GCA_024529925.1 Ophthalmolycus amberensis | reverse complement strand
AGTTTAAAACATTCTAAAAAAGATTCAAACATTCTAAAAAGATTCAAACATTCTAAAAAGATTCAAAACATTCTGGAACAGTTAAAACATTCTAAAAAGATTCAAACATTCTAGAACAGTTTAAAAACATTCTAAAAAGATTCAAACATTCTAAAAAGATTCAAACATTCTAAAAAAGATTCAAAACATTCTGGAACAGTTTAAAACATTCTAAAATAGATTCAAACATTCTAAAAAGATTCAAACGTCTAAAAAAGATTCAAACATTCTGGAACAGTTAAAACATTCTAAAAAGATTCAAACATTCTAAAAAAGATTCAAACATTCTAAACAGTTAAAAACATTCTAAAAAGATTCAAACATTCTAGGAACAGTTTAAAACATTCTAAAAAAGGATTCAAACATTCTAAAAAAGATTCAAACATTCTGGAACAGTTAAAAACATTCTAAAAAGATTCAAACATTCTAGAACAGTTTAAACATTCTAAAAAGATTCAAACATTCTGAAACAGTTTAAAACATTCTAAAATAGATTCAAACATTCTAGAACAGTTAAAACATTCTAAAAAGATTTCAAACATTCTGGAACAGTTTAAACATTCTAAAAAGATTCAAACATTCAAAAAAAAAGATTCAAACATTCTAAAAAGATTCAAACATTCTGAACAGTTAAAACATTCTAAAAAAGATTCAAACATTCTAAAAAGATTCAAACATTCTGGAAAGTTTAAAAACATTCTAAAAAGATTCAAACATTCGGAACAGTTTCAAACATTCTAAAAAGATTCAAACATTCTAAAAAGATTCAAACATTCTAAAAAAAGATTCAAACATTCTAGAACAGTTAAAAACATTCTGGAACAGATTAAAACATTCTAAAAGATTCAAACATTCTAAAAAAGATTCAAACATTCTAAAAAGATTCAAACATTCTAAAAAGATTCAAACATTCTAAAAACAGTTTAAAACATTCTAAAAAAGATTCAAACATTCTAAAAAGATTCAAACATTCTAAAAAGATTCAAACATTCTAAAAAAGATTCAAAACATTCTAAAAAAGATTCAAACATTCTAAAAAGATTCAAACATTCTAAAAAAGATTCAAACATTCTAAAAAGATTCAAACATTCTAAAAAGATTCAAACATTCTAAAAAGATTCAAACATTCTGGAACAGTTTAAAACATTCTAAAAAGATTCAAACATTCTAAAAAAGATTCAAACATTCTAAAAAGATTCAAACATTCTAAAAAAGATTCAAACATTCTAAAAAGATTCAAACATTCTGGAACAGTTAAAAACATTCTAAAAGATTCAAACATTCTGGAACAGTTTCAAAACATTCTAAAAAGATTCAAACATTCTAAAAGATTCAAACATTCTAAAAAAGATTCAAACATTCTAAAACAGTTTCAAACATTCTGGAAACAGTTTAAAACATTCTAAAAAGATTCAAACATTCTAAAAAGATTCAAACATTCTAAAAAAGATTCAAACATTCTGGAACAGTTTAAAACATTCTAAAAGATTCAAACATTCTAAAAAGATTCAAACATTCTAAAAAGATTCAAAACATTCTAAAAAGATTCAAACATTCTGGAACAGTTTAAAACATTCTAAAAAAGATTCAAAACATTCTAAAAAAGATTCAAACATTCTGGAACAGTTTAAAACATTCTAAAAAGATTCAAACATTCTAAAAGATTCAAACATTCTAAAAAAGATTCAAACATTCTGGAACAGTTAAAAACATTCTAAAAAGATTCAAACATTCTGGAACAGTTTAAAACATTCTAAAAAAGATTCAAACATTCTAAAAAGATTCAAACATTCTAAAAAAGATTCAAACATTCTAAACAGATTAAAACATTCTAAAAAGATTCAAACATTCTAAAAAGATTCAAACATTCTAAAAAAGATTCAAACATTCTAAAAGATTAAAACATTCTAAAAAAGATTCAAACATTCTAAACAGTTAAAACATTCTAAAAAAGATTCAAACATTCTAAAAAGATTCAAACATTCTAAAAAGATTCAAACATTCTAAAAAAGATTCAAACATTCTAAAAAAGATTCAAAACATTCTAAAAAGATTCAAACATTCTAAAAAAGATTCAAACATTCTAAAAAGATTCAAACATTCTAAAAAAGATTCAAACATTCTAAAAAGATTCAAACATTCTGGAACAGTTTAAAACATTCTAAAAAGATTCAAACATTCTAAAAAGATTCAAACATTCTAAAAAGATTCAAACATTCTAAAAAAGATTCAAACATTCTAAAAAAGATTCAAACATTCTGGAACAGTTAAAAACATTCTAAAAAGATTCAAACATTCTGGAACAGTTTCAAACATTCTAAAAAGATTCAAACATTCTAAAAGATTCAAACATTCTAAAAAAGATTCAAACATTCTAGAACAGTTTAAAACATTCTGGAAACAGTTTAAAACATTCTAAAAAGATTCAAACATTCTAAAAAGATTCAAACATTCTAAAAAGATTCAAACATTCTGGAACAGTTTAAAACATTCTAAAAAGATTCAAACATTCTAAAAAGATTCAAACATTCTAAAAAGATTCAAACATTCTAAAAAGATTCAAACATTCTAAAACAGATTAAAACATTCTAAAAAGATTCAAACATTCTAAAAAGATTCAAACATTCTGAACAGTTTAAAACATTCTAAAATAGATTCAAACATTCTAAAAAGATTCAAACATTCTAAAAAGATTCAAACATTCTAAAACAGTTAAAACATTCTAAAAGATTCAAACATTTTCAAAAAAGATTCAAACATTCTAAAAAGATTCAAACATTCTAAAAAAGATTCAAACATTCTGGAACAGTTTAAAACATTCTAAAAAGATTCAAACATTCTAAAAAGATTCAAACATTCTAAAAAAGATTCAAACATTCTAAAAAGATTCAAACATTCTGGAACAGTTAAAACATTCTAAAAGATTCAAACATTCTAAAAAGATTCAAACATTCTAAAAAGATTCAAACATTCTGGAACAGTTAAAAACATTCTAAAAAGATTCAAACATTCTAAAACAGTTTCAAACATTCTAAAAAGATTCAAACATTCTAAAAAGATTCAAACATTCTAAAAAAGATTCAAACATTCTAGAACAGTTTAAAACATTCTAAAACAGTTAAAAACATTCTAAAAAGATTCAAACATTCTGGAACAGTTTCAAACATTCTAAAAAGATTCAAACATTCTAAAAAGATTCAAACATTCTAAAAAGATTCAAACATTCTGGAACAGTTTAAAACATTCTAAAAAAGATTCAAACATTCTAAAAAAGATTCAAACATTCTAAAAAGATTCAAACATTCTAAAAAAGATTCAAACATTCTAAAAAAGATTCAAACATTCTAAAAAGATTCAAACATTCTAAAAAAGATTCAAACATTCTAAAAAAGATTCAAACATTCTGGAACAGTTTAAAACATTCTAAAAAGATTCAAACATTCTAAAAAAGATTCAAACATTCTAAAAAAGATTCAAACATTCTAAAAAAGATTCAAACATTCTAAAAAGATTCAAACATTCTGGAAACAGTTTAAAACATTCTAAAAAGATTCAAACATTCTAAAAAAGATTCAAACATTCTAAAAAGATTCAAACATTCTAAAAAAGATTCAAACATTCTAAAAAGATTCAAACATTCTGGAACAGTTAAAACATTCTAAAAAGATTCAAACATTCTGGAACAGTTTCAAACATTCTAAAAAGATTCAAACATTCTAAAAAGATTCAAACATTCTAAAAAAGATTCAAACATTCTAGAACAGTTTAAAACATTCTGGAACAGTTTAAAACATTCTAAAAAGATTCAAACATTCTAAAAAAGATTCAAACATTCTAAAAAGATTCAAACATTCTGGAACAGTTTAAAACATTCTAAAAAGATTCAAACATTCTAAAAAAGATTCAAACATTCTAAAAAGATTCAAACATTCTAAAAAGATTCAAACATTCTGGAACAGTTTAAAACATTCTAAAAAAGATTCAAACATTCTAAAAAGATTCAAACATTCTGGAACAGTTTAAAACATTCTAAAAAGATTCAAACATTCTAAAAAGATTCAAACATTCTAAAAAAGATTCAAACATTCTGGAACAGTTTAAAACATTCTAAAAAGATTCAAACATTCTAAAAAAGATTCAAACATTCTAAAAAGATTCAAACATTCTAAAAAAGATTCAAACATTCTGGAACAGTTTAAAACATTCTAAAAAAGATTCAAACATTCTAAAAAGATTCAAACATTCTAAAAAAGATTCAAACATTCTAAAAAGATTCAAACATTCTAAACAGTTTAAAACATTCTAAAATAGATTCAAACATTCTAAAAAGATTCAAACATTCTAAAAAAGATTCAAACATTCTGGAACAGTTTAAAACATTCTAAAAAGATTCAAACATTCTAAAAAGATTCAAACATTCTAAAAAAGATTCAAACATTCTGGAGTTAAAACATTCTAAAAAGATTCAAACATTCTAAAAAGATTCAAACATTCTAAACAGTTAAAAACATTCTAAAAAGATTCAAACATTCTAGAACAGTTTAAAACATTCTAAAAAGGATTCAAACATTCTAAAAAGATTCAAACATTCTGGAACAGTTAAAAACATTCTAAAAAGATTCAAACATTCTAGAACAGTTAAAACATTCTAAAAAGATTCAAACATTCTGGAAACAGTTTAAAACATTCTAAAAAGATTCAAACATTCTAAAAAGATTCAAACATTCTAAAAAAGATTCAAACATTCTGGAACAGTTTAAAACATTCTAAAAAGATTCAAACATTCTAAAAAGATTCAAACATTCTAACAGTTTAAAACATTCTAAAAAGATTCAAACATTCTAAAAAGATTCAAACATTCTGGAACAGTTTAAAACATTCTAAAAAGATTCAAACATTCTAAAACAGTTTCAAACATTCTAAAAAGATTCAAACATTCTGGAACAGTTTAAACATTCTAAAAAGATTCAAACATTCTAAAACAGTTTAAAACATTCTAAAAAGATTCAAACATTCTGAACAGTTTAAAACATTCTAAAAAGATTCAAACATTCTAAAAAAGATTCAAACATTCTAAAAAGATTCAAACATTCTGGAACAGTTTAAAACATTCTAAAAAAGATTCAAACATTCTAAAAAGATTCAAACATTCTAAAAAGATTCAAACATTCTAAAACAGTTTAAAACATTCTAAAAAGATTCAAACATTCTAAAAAGATTCAAACATTCTAAAAAAGATTCAAACATTCTGGAACAGTTTAAAACATTCTAAAAAAGATTCAAACATTCTAAAAAAGATTCAAACATTCTAAAAAAGATTCAAAACATTCTGGAACAGTTTAAAACATTCTAAAAAGATTCAAACATTCTAAAAAGATTCAAACATTCTAAACAGTTTAAAACATTCTAAAAAGATTCAAACATTCTAGAACAGTTTAAAACATTCTAAAAAGATTCAAACATTCTAAAAAGATTCAAACATTCTGGAACAGTTAAAACATTCTAAAAAGATTCAAACATTCTAAAAAGTTTAAAACATTCTAAAAAGATTCAAACATTCTGGAACAGTTTAAAACATTCTAAAAAAGATTCAAACATTCTAAAAAAGATTCAAACATTCTAAAAAGATTCAAACATTCTGGAACAGTTAAAAACATTCTAAAAAGATTCAAACATTCTAGAACAGTTTAAAACATTCTAAAAAGATTCAAACATTCTAAAAAGATTCAAACATTCTAAAAAAGATTCAAACATTCTGGAACAGTTTAAAACATTCTAAAAAGATTCAAACATTCTAAAAAGATTCAAACATTCTAAAAAAGATTCAAACATTCTGGAACAGTTTAAAACATTCAAAAGATTCAAACATTCTAAAAAGATTCAAACATTCTAAACAGTTAAAAACATTCTAAAAAGATTCAAACATTCTAGAACAGTTTAAAACATTCTAAAAAAGATTCAAACATTCTAAAAAGATTCAAACATTCTGGAACAGTTAAAAACATTCTAAAAAGATTCAAACATTCTAGAACAGATTAAAACATTCTAAAAAGATTCAAACATTCTGGAACAGTTAAAAACATTCTAAAAAGATTCAAACATTCTAGAACAGTTAAAACATTCTAAAAAGATTCAAACATTCTGGAACAGTTTAAAACATTCTAAAAAGATTCAAACATTCTAAAAAAGATTCAAACATTCTAAAAAAGATTCAAACATTCTGGAACAGTTTAAAACATTCTAAAAAGATTCAAACATTCTAAAAAGATTCAAAATTCTGGAACAGTTAAAAACATTCTAAAAAGATTCAAACATTCTGGAACAGTTTCAAACATTCTAAGAAGATTCAAACATTCTAAAAAGATTCAAACATTCTAAAAAAGATTCAAACATTCTAAAACAGTTTAAAACATTCTAAAACAGTTTAAAACATTCTAAAAAGATTCAAAATTCTAAAAAAGATTCAAACATTCTAAAAGATTCAAACATTCTAAAAAAGATTCAAACATTCTGGAACAGTTAAAACATTCTAAAAAAGATTCAAACATTCTAAAAAGATTCAAACATTCTAAAAGATTCAAACATTCTAAAAAAGATTCAAACATTCTAAAAAAGATTCAAACATTCTAAAAAGATTCAAACATTCTAAAAAAGATTCAAACATTCTAAAAAATTCAAACATTCTAAAAAAGATTCAAACATTCTAAAAAGATTCAAACATTCTGGAACAGTTTAAAACATTCTAAAAAAGATTCAAACATTCTAAAAAGATTCAAACATTCTAAAAAGATTCAAACATTCTAAAAAAGATTCAAACATTCTAAAAAGATTCAAACATTCTGGAACAGTTAAAAACATTCTAAAAAGATTCAAACATTCTAAAAAGTTTCAAACATTCTAAAAAAGTTTCAAACATTCTAAAAAGATTCAAACATTCTAAAAAGATTCAAACATTCTAAAAAGATTCAAACATTCTAAAACAGTTTAAAACATTCTGGAACAGTTTAAAACATTCTAAAAAGATTCAAACATTCTAAAAAAGATTCAAACATTCTAAAAAGATTCAAACATTCTGGAACAGTTTAAAACATTCTAAAAAGATTCAAACATTCTAAAAAAGATTCAAACATTCTAAAAAAGATTCAAACATTCTAAAAAGATTCAAAACATTCTAAAAAGATTCAAACATTCTAAAAAAGATTCAAAACATTCTAAAAAAGATTCAAACATTCTAAAAAAGTTCAACATTCTAAAATAGATTCAAACCTTCTAAAAATAGATTCAAACATTCTAAAAAAGATTCAAACATTCTAAAAACAGTTCAAACATTCTAAAAAAGATTCAAACATTCTAAAAAGATTCAAACATTCTAAAAAGATTCAAAACATTCTAAAAAAGATTCAAACATTCTAAAACAGATTCAAACATTCTAAAAAGATTCAAACATTCTAAAAAGATTCAAACATTCTAACAGATTCAAACATTCTTAAAAAAGATTCAACATTCTAAAAAAGATTCATTGGAAACAGTTTAAATATTCTAAAAAGATTCAAACATTCTAAAAAGATTCAAACATTCTAAAAAGATTCAAACATTCTGGAAAGGATTTCAAACTATTCTGAAACAGTTTAAAACATTTAAAAAAGATTCAAACATTCTAAAAAGATTCAAACATTCTAAAAAAGATTCAAACATTCTAAAAAGATTCAAACATTCTAAAAAAGATTCAAACATTCTAAAAAGATTCAAACATTCTGGAACAGTTTAAAACATTCTAAAAAGATTCAAACATTCTAAAAAAGATTCAAACATTCTAAAAAGATTCAAACATTCTAAAAAGATTCAAACATTCTAAAAAGATTCAAACATTCTGGAACAGTTAAAAACATTCTAAAAAGATTCAAACATTCTGGAACAGTTTCAAACATTCTAAAAAGATTCAAACATTCTAAAAAGATTCAAACATTCTAAAAAAGATTCAAACATTCTAAACAGTTTAAAACATTCTGGAACAGTTTAAAACATTCTAAAAAGATTCAAACATTCTAAAAAAGATTCAAACATTCTAAAAAGATTCAACATTCTAAACAGATTAAACATTCTAAAAAAGATTCAAACATTCTAAAAGAATTCAAACATTCTAAAAAGATTCAACATTCTAAAAAGATTCAACATTCTAAAAAGGTTCAAAACATTCTAAAAGATTCACACATTCTAAAAAGATTCAAACATTCTAAAAGATTCAAACATTCTAAAAAGTTTTCAAACATTCTAAAAGATTCAAAACATTCTAAACAGATTCAAACATTCTAAAAAGATTCAAACATTCTAAAAAGATTCAAACATTCTAAAAGATTCAAACCTTCTAAACAGATTCAAACATTCTAAAAAGATTCAAACATTCTGGAACAGTTAAACATTCTAAAAAGATTCAACATTCTAAAAAGATTCAAACATTCTAAAAAGATCAAACATTCTAAAAAGATGCAAACATTCTAGGAACAGTTTAAAACATTCTAAAAAGATTCAAATGTTCTAAAAAAGGATTCAAACATTCTAAAAAAGATTCAAACATTCTAAAAAGATTCAAACATTCTAAAAAGATTCAAACATTCTAAAAAGATTCAAACATTCTAAAAAAGATTCAAACATTCTGGAAGTTTAAAACATTCTAAAAAGATTCAAACATTCTAAAAAAGATTCAAACATTCTAAAAACAGTTCAAAACATTCTAAAAAGATTCAAACATTCTAAAACAGTTTAAAACATTCTAAAAAAGATTCAAACATTCTAAAAAGATTCAAACATTCTGGAACAGTTTAAAACATTCTAAAAAGATTCAAACATTCTAAAACAGTTTCAAAACATTCTAAAAAGATTCAAACATTCTGGAACAGTTTAAAACATTCTAAAAAGATTCAAACATTCTAAAAGATTCAAACATTCTAAAAAGATTCAAACATTCTGGAACAGTTTAAAACATTCTAAAAAGATTCAAACATTCTAAAAAAGATTCAAACATTCTAAACAGTTTAAAACATTCTAAAAAGATTCAAACATTCTAAAAAGATTCAAACATTCTGGAACAGTTTAAAACATTCTAAAAAGATTCAAACATTCTAAAAAAGTTTCAAACATTCTAAAAAAAGATTCAAACATTCTGGAACAGTTAAAACATTCTAAAATAGATTCAAACATCTAAAAAGATTCAAACATTCTAAAAAATATTCAAACATTCTAAAAAGATTCAAACATTCTAAAAAAGATTCAAACATTCTAAAAGATTCAAACATTCTAAAAAGATTCAAACATTCTAAAAGATATCAAACATTCTAAAAAGTTCAAACATTCTGGAACAGTTAAAACATTCTAAAAAAGATTTCAAACATTCTAAAAGATTCAAACATTCTAAAAAAGATTCAAACATTCTAAAAAATATTCAAACTTCTAAAAGATTCAAACATTCTGAACAGTTGAAAAACATTCTAAAAAGATTCAAACATTCTAAAAAAGATTCAAAACATTCTAAAAAGATTCAAACATTCTAAAAAGATTCAAAGCATTCTAAAAAGATGCAACATTCTGGAACAGTTAAAAATATTCTAAAAAGATTCAAACATTCTAAAAAAGATTCAAACATTCTAAAAAGATTCAAACATTCTAAAAAAGATTCAAACATTCTAAAAAGATTCAAACATTCTGGAAACAGTTAAAAACATTCTAAAAAGATTCAAACATTCTGGAACAGTTTCAAACATTCTAAAAAGATTCAAACATTCTAAAAAGATTCAAACATTCTAAAAAAGATTCAAACATTCTAAAAAGATTCAAACATTCTGGAACAGTTTAAAACATTCTAAAAAGATTCAAACATTCTAAAAAAGATTCAAACATTCTAAAAAGATTCAAACATTCTAAAAAGATTCAAACATTCTAAAAAGATTCAAACATTCTGGAAACAGTTTAAAACATTCTAAAAAGATTCAAACATTCTAAAAAAGTTCAAACATTCTAAAAAGTTTAAAACATTCTAAAAAGATTCAAACATTCTAAAAAGATTCAAACATTCTGGAACAGTTAAAACATTCTAAAAAAGATTCAAACATTCTAAAACAGTTTAAAACATTCTAAAAAGATTCAAACATTCTGGAACAGTTTAAAACATTCTAAAAAGATTCAAACATTCTAGAACAGTTTAAAACATTCTAAAAAAGATTCAAACATTCTGGAACAGTTTAAAACATTCTAAAAAGATTCAAACATTCTAAAAAAGATTCAAACATTCTAAAAAGATTCAAACATTCTGGAACAGTTTAAAACATTCTAAAAAAGATTCAAACATTCTAAAAAGATTCAAACATTCTAAAAAGATTCAAACATTCTAAAAAAGATTCAAACATTCTAAAAAGATTCAAACATTCTAAAAAAGATTCAAACATTCTAAAAAAGATTCAAACATTCTGGAACAGTTTAAAACATTCTAAAATAGATTCAAACATTCTAAAAAAGATTCAAACATTCTAAAAAGATTCAAACATTCTAAAAAATATTCAAACATTCTAAAAAGATTCAAACATTCTAGAACAGTTTAAAACATTCTAAAAAGATTCAAACATTCTAAAAAGATTCAAACATTCTAAAAAGATTCAAACATTCTGAAAAGTTAAAACATTCTAAAAAGATTCAAACATTCTAAAAAGATTCAAACATTCTAAAAAAGATTCAAACATTCTGAAAAAGATTAAAAACATTCTGGAACAGTTTAAAACATTCTAAAAAGATTCAAACATTCTAAAAAAGATTCAAACATTCTAAAAAAGATTCAAACATTCTGGAACAGTTTAAAATATTCTAAAAAGATTCAAAACATTTCTAAAAAAGATTCAAACATTCTAAAAAGATTCAAACATTCTAAAAAAGATTCAAACATTCTAAAAAGATTCAAACATTCTGGAAAAAGATTCAAACATTCTAAAAGATTCAAACATTCTGGAAAAAGATTAAAAACATTCTAAAAAAGATTCAAACATTCTAAAAAAGCTTCAAAACATTCTAAAAAGATTCAAACATTCTAAAAAAGATTCAAACATTCTGAACAGTTTAAAACATTCTAAAAAAGATTCAAACATTCTAAAAAAGATTCAAACATTCTAAAAAGATTCAAACATTCTGGAACAGTTAAAAACATTCTAAAAAGATTCAAACATTCTAAAAAGTTTCAAAACATTCTAAAAAAGATTCAAACATTCTAAAAAGATTCAAACATTCTGGAACAGTTTAAAACATTCTAAAAAAGATTCAAACATTCTAAAAAAGATTCAAACATTCTAAAAAGATTCAAACATTCTGGAACAGTTTAAAACATTCTAAAAAGATTCAAACATTCTAGAACAGTTTAAAACATTCTAAAAAGATTCAAACATTCTAAAAGATTCAAACATTCTGGAACAGTTTAAACATTCTAAAAAAGATTCAAACATTCTAAAAAGATTCAAACATTCTGGAACAGTTTAAAACATTCTAAAAAAGATTCAAACATTCTAAAAAAGATTCAAACATTCTAAAAAGATTCAAACATTCTGGAACAGTTTAAAACATTCTAAAAAGATTCAAACATTCTAGAACAGTTAAAACATTCTAAAAAGATTCAAACATTCTAAAAAGATTCAAACATTCTAAAAAAGATTCAAACATTCTGGAACAGTTTAAAACATTCTAAAAAGATTCAAACATTCTAAAAAGATTCAAACATTCTAAAAAAGATTCAAACATTCTGGAACAGTTTAAAACATTCTAAAAAGATTCAAACATTCTAAAAAAGATTCAAACATTCTAAACAGTTAAAAACATTCTAAAAAGATTCAAACATTCTAGAACAGTTTAAAACATTCTAAAAAAGATTCAAACATTCTAAAAAGATTCAAACATTCTGGAACAGTTAAAAACATTCTAAAAAGATTCAAACATTCTAAAACAGTTAAAACATTCTAAAAAGATTCAAACATTCTGGAACAGTTTAAAACATTCTAAAAAGATTCAAACATTCTAGAACAGTTTAAAACATTCTAAAAAGATTCAAACATTCTGGAACAGTTTAAAACATTCTAAAAAGATTCAAACATTCTAAAAAAGATTCAAACATTCTAAAAAGTTAAAAACATTCTAAAAAGATTCAAACATTCTAAAACAGTTTAAAACATTCTAAAAAGATTCAAACATTCTAAAAAAGATTCAAACATTCTAAACAGTTTAAAACATTCTAAAAAGATTCAAACATTCTAAAACAGTTTAAAACATTCTAAAAAAGATTCAAACATTCTAAAAAAGATTCAAACATTCTAAAACAGTTAAAAACATTCTAAAAAGATTCAAACATTCTAAAAAAGATTAAAACATTCTAAAAAGATTCAAACATTCTGGAACAGTTTAAAACATTCTAAAAAAGATTCAAACATTCTGGAAACAGTTAAAACATTCTAAAAAAGATTCAAACATTCTAAAAAAGATTCAAACATTCTAAAAAGATTCAAACATTCTGGAACAGTTTAAAACATTCTAAAAAAGATTCAAACATTCTAAAAAGATTCAAACATTCTAAAAAGATTCAAACATTCTGGAACAGTTAAAAACATTCTAAAAAGATTCAAACATTCTGGAACAGTTTCAAACATTCTAAAAAGATTCAAACATTCTAAAAGATTCAAACATTCTAAAAAGATTCAAACATTCTGGAACAGTTTAAAACATTCTAAAAAGATTCAAACATTCTAAAAAAGATTCAAACATTCTAAAAAAGATTCAAACATTCTGGAACAGTTTAAAACATTCTAAAAGATTCAAACATTCTAAAAAGATTCAAACATTCTAAAAAGATTCAAACATTCTAAAAAAGATTCAAACATTCTAGAACAGTTTAAAACATTCTAAAAAAGATTCAAACATTCTAAAAAAGATTCAAACATTCTAAAAAGATTCAAACATTCTAAAAAGATTCAAACATTCTAAACAGTTTAAAACATTCTAAAAAAGATTCAAACATTCTAAAAAGATTCAAACATTCTGGAAACATTAAAAACATTCTAAAAAGATTCAAACATTCTGGAACAGTTTCAAAACATTCTAAAAAGATTCAAACATTCTAAAAAGATTCAAACATTCTAAAAAAGATTCAAACATTCTAAAATAGATTCAAACATTCTGGAACAGTTTAAAACATTCTAAAAAGATTCAAACATTCTAAAAAAGATTCAAACATTCTAAAAAGATTCAAACATTCTGGAACAGTTAAAAACATTCTAAAAAGATTCAAACATTCTAGAACAGATTAAAACATTCTAAAAAGATTCAAACATTCTAAAAAAGATTCAAACATTCTGGAACAGTTTAAAACATTCTAAAAAAGATTCAAACATTCTAAAAAGATTCAAACATTCTAAAAAAGATTCAAACATTCTGGAAAAAGTTAAAAACATTCTAAAAAGATTCAAACATTCTAGAACAGTTTAAAACATTCTAAAAAAGATTCAAACATTCTAAAAAGATTCAAACATTCTGGAACAGTTTAAAACATTCTAAAAAAGATTCAAACATTCTAAAAAGATTCAAACATTCTGGAACAGTTAAAACATTCTAAAAAGATTCAAACATTCTAAAAAAGATTCAAACATTCTAAAAAGATTCAAACATTCTGGAACAGTTAAAAACATTCTAAAAAGATTCAAACATTCTAGAACAGTTTAAAACATTCTAAAAAAGATTCAAACATTCTAAAAAAGATTCAAACATTCTAAAAAAGATTCAAACATTCTGGAACAGTTTAAAACATTCTAAAAAAGATTCAAACATTCTAAAAAGATTCAAACATTCTAAAAAGATTCAAACATTCTGGAACAGTTTAAAACATTCTAAAAAGATTCAAACATTCTAAAAAAGATTCAAACATTCTAAACAGTTAAAAACATTCTAAAAGATTCAAACATTCTAGAACAGTTTAAAACATTCTAAAAAGATTCAAACATTCTAAAAAGATTCAAACATCTGGAACAGTTAAAAACATTCTAAAAAGATTCAAACATTCTAAACAGTTTAAAACATTCTAAAAAGATTCAAACATTCTGGAACAGTTTAAACATTCTAAAAAGATTCAAACATTCTAGAACAGTTTAAAACATTCTAAAAAGATTCAAACATTCTGGAACAGTTTAAAACATTCTAAAAAGATTCAAACATTCTAAAAAGATTCAAACATTCTAAAAAGATTAAAAACATTCTAAAAAGATTCAAACATTCTGGAACAGTTTAAAACATTCTAAAAAGATTCAAACATTCTAAAAAAGATTCAAACATTCTAAACAGTTAAAAACATTCTAAAAAGATTCAAACATTCTAGAACAGTTAAAACATTCTAAAAAAGATTCAAAACATTCTAAAAAGATTCAAACATTCTGGAACAGTTTAAAAACATTCTAAAAAAGATTCAAACATTCTAGAACAGTTTAAAACATTCTAAAAAGATTCAAACATTCTGGAAACAGTTAAAACATTCTAAAAAGATTCAAACATTCTGGAACAGTTTAAAACATTCTAAAAAAGATTCAAACATTCTAAAAAAGATTCAAACATTCTAAAAAGATTCAAACATTCTGGAACAGTTTAAAACATTCTAAAAAAGATTCAAACATTCTAAAAAAGATTCAAACATTCTAAAAAGATTCAAACATTCTGGAACAGTTAAAAACATTCTAAAAAGATTCAAACATTCTGGAACAGTTTAAAACATTCTAAAAAGATTCAAACATTCTAAAAAAGATTCAAACATTCTAAAAAAGATTCAAACATTCTAAAACAGTTAAAACATTCTAAAAAGATTCAAACATTCTAAAAAGATTCAAACATTCTAAAAAGATTCAAACATTCTGGAACAGTTTAAAACATTCTAAAAAGATTCAAACATTCAAAAAAGATTCAAACATTCTAAAAAGATTCAAACATTCTAAAAAAGATTCAAACATTCTGGAACAGTTTAAAACATTCTAAAAAAGATTCAAACATTCTAAAAAGATTCAAACATTCTAAAAAGATTCAAACATTCTAAAAAGATTCAAACATTCTAGAACAGTTTAAAACATTCTAAAAAAGATTCAAACATTCTAAAAAGATTCAAACATTCTAAAAAGATTCAAACATTCTGGAACAGTTTAAAACATTCTAAAAAGATTCAAACATTCTAAAAAGATTCAAACATTCTAAAAAGATTCAAACATTCTAAAAGTTAAAACATTCTAAAAAGATTCAAACATTCTAAAAAAGATTCAAACATTCTAAACAGTTAAAAACATTCTAAAAAGATTCAAACATTCTAGAACAGTTTAAAACATTCTAAAAAAGATTCAAACATTCTAAAAAGATTCAAACATTCTGGAACAGTTAAAAACATTCTAAAAAGATTCAAACATTCTAGAACAGTTTAAAACATTCTAAAAAGATTCAAACATTCTGGAACAGTTTAAAACATTCTAAAAAGATTCAAACATTCTAAAAAGATTCAAACATTCTAAAAAAGATTCAAACATTCTGGAACAGTTTAAAACATTCTAAAAAGATTCAAACATTCTAAAAAAGATTCAAACATTCTAAACAGATTAAAACATTCTAAAAAGATTCAAACATTCTAAAAAGATTCAAACATTCTGGAACAGTTAAAAACATTCTAAAAAGATTCAAACATTCTAAAACAGTTAAAACATTCTAAAAAGATTCAAACATTCTGGAACAGTTTAAAACATTCTAAAAAGATTCAAACATTCTAGAACAGTTAAAACATTCTAAAAAGATTCAAACATTCTGGAACAGTTTAAAACATTCTAAAAAGATTCAAACATTCTAAAAAAGATTCAAACATTCTAAAAAGATTCAAACATTCTGGAACAGTTTAAAACATTCTAAAAAGATTCAAACATTCTAAAAAAGATTCAAACATTCTAAAAAGATTCAAACATTCTGGAACAGTTAAAAACATTCTAAAAAGATTCAAACATTCTAGAACAGTTTAAAACATTCTAAAAAGATTCAAACATTCTAAAAAGATTCAAACATTCTAAAAAAGATTCAAACATTCTGGAACAGTTTAAAACATTCTAAAAAGATTCAAACATTCTAAAAAGATTCAAACATTCTAAAAAAGATTCAAACATTCTGGAACAGTTTAAAACATTCTAAAAAGATTCAAACATTCTAAAAAAGATTCAAACATTCTAAACAGTTAAAAACATTCTAAAAAGATTCAAACATTCTAGAACAGTTTAAAACATTCTAAAAAAGATTCAAACATTCTAAAAAGATTCAAACATTCTGGAACAGTTAAAAACATTCTAAAAAGATTCAAACATTCTAGAACAGTTTAAAACATTCTAAAAAGATTCAAACATTCTGGAACAGTTTAAAACATTCTAAAAAGATTCAAACATTCTAGAACAGTTTAAAACATTCTAAAAAGATTCAAACATTCTGGAACAGTTTAAAACATTCTAAAAAGATTCAAACATTCTAAAAAAGATTCAAACATTCTAAAAAGATTCAAACATTCTGGAACAGTTTAAAACATTCTAAAAAAGATTCAAACATTCTAAAAAAGATTCAAACATTCTAAAAAGATTCAAACATTCTGGAACAGTTTAAAACATTCTAAAAAGATTCAAACATTCTGGAACAGTTTAAAACATTCTAAAAAGATTCAAACATTCTAAAAAAGATTCAAACATTCTAAAAAGATTCAAACATTCTGGAACAGTTTAAAACATTCTAAAAAGATTCAAACATTCTAAAAAAGATTCAAACATTCTAAAAAGATTCAAACATTCTAAAAAGATTCAAACATTCTGGAACAGTTTAAAACATTCTAAAAAAGATTCAAACATTCTAAAAAAGATTCAAACATTCTAAAAAGATTCAAACATTCTAAAAAAGATTCAAACATTCTAAAAAAGATTCAAACATTCTAAAAAGATTCAAACATTCTAAAAAAGATTCAAACATTCTAAAAAGATTCAAACATTCTGGAACAGTTTAAAACATTCTAAAAAGATTCAAACATTCTAAAAAGATTCAAACATTCTAAAAAAGATTCAAACATTCTAAAAAAGATTCAAACATTCTAAAAAGATTCAAACATTCTGGAACAGTTTAAAACATTCTAAAAAGATTCAAACATTCTAAAAAAGATTCAAACATTCTAAAAAGATTCAAACATTCTAAAAAAGATTCAAACATTCTAAAAAGATTCAAACATTCTGGAACAGTTAAAAACATTCTAAAAAGATTCAAACATTCTGGAACAGTTTCAAACATTCTAAAAGATTCAAACATTCTAAAAAGATTCAAACATTCTAAAAAAGATTCAAACATTCTAAAAAGATTCAAACATTCTGGAACAGTTTAAAACATTCTAAAAAGATTCAAACATTCTAAAAAAGATTCAAACATTCTAAAAAGATTCAAACATTCTAAAAAAGATTCAAACATTCTAAAAAGATTCAAACATTCTGGAACAGTTAAAAACATTCTAAAAAGATTCAAACATTCTGGAACAGTTTCAAACATTCTAAAAAGATTCAAACATTCTAAAAAGATTCAAACATTCTAAAAAAGATTCAAACATTCTAAAAAGATTCAAACATTCTGGAACAGTTTAAAACATTCTAAAAAAGATTCAAACATTCTAAAAAAGATTCAAACATTCTAAAAAGATTCAAACATTCTGGAACAGTTAAAAACATTCTAAAAGATTCAAACATTCTAGAACAGTTTAAAACATTCTAAAAAAGATTCAAACATTCTAAAAAGATTCAAACATTCTGGAACAGTTTAAAACATTCTAAAAAAGATTCAAACATTCTAAAAAAGATTCAAACATTCTAAAAAGATTCAAACATTCTGGAACAGTTAAAAACATTCTAAAAAGATTCAAACATTCTAGAACAGTTTAAAACATTCTAAAAAGATTCAAACATTCTAAAAAGATTCAAACATTCTGGAACAGTTTAAAACATTCTAAAAAAGATTCAAACATTCTAAAAAGATTCAAACATTCTGGAACAGTTTAAAACATTCTAAAAAAGATTCAAACATTCTAAAAAAGATTCAAACATTCTAAAAAGATTCAAACATTCTGGAACAGTTAAAAACATTCTAAAAAGATTCAAACATTCTAGAACAGTTTAAAACATTCTAAAAAGATTCAAACATTCTAAAAAGATTCAAACATTCTAAAAAGATTCAAACATTCTGGAACAGTTTAAAACATTCTAAAATAGATTCAAACATTCTAAAAAGATTCAAACATTCTAAAAAAGATTCAAACATTCTGGAACAGTTTAAAACATTCTAAAAAGATTCAAACATTCTAAAAAAGATTCAAACATTCTAAACAGTTAAAAACATTCTAAAAAGATTCAAACATTCTAGAACAGTTTAAAACATTCTAAAAAAGATTCAAACATTCTAAAAAGATTCAAACATTCTGGAACAGTTAAAAACATTCTAAAAAGATTCAAACATTCTAAAAAAGATTCAAACATTCTAAAAAGATTCAAACATTCTAAAAAGATTCAAACATTCTAAAAAAGATTCAAACATTCTAAAAAGATTCAAACATTCTGGAACAGTTTAAAACATTCTAAAAAGATTCAAACATTCTAAAAAAGATTCAAACATTCTAAAAAGATTCAAACATTCTAAAAAAGATTCAAACATTCTAAAAAGATTCAAACATTCTGGAACAGTTAAAAACATTCTAAAAAGATTCAAACATTCTGGAACAGTTTCAAACATTCTAAAAAGATTCAAACATTCTAAAAAGATTCAAACATTCTAAAAAAGATTCAAACATTCTAAAAAGATTCAAACATTCTGGAACAGTTTAAAACATTCTAAAAAAGATTCAAACATTCTAAAAAGATTCAAACATTCTGGAACAGTTAAAACATTCTAAAAGATTCAAACATTCTAGAACAGTTTAAAACATTCTAAAAAAGATTCAAACATTCTAAAAAGATTCAAACATTCTGGAACAGTTTAAAACATTCTAAAAAAGATTCAAACATTCTAAAAAAGATTCAAACATTCTAAAAAGATTCAAACATTCTGGAACAGTTAAAAACATTCTAAAAAGATTCAAACATTCTAGAACAGTTTAAAACATTCTAAAAAAGATTCAAACATTCTAAAAAGATTCAAACATTCTGGAACAGTTTAAAACATTCTAAAAAAGATTCAAACATTCTAAAAAGATTCAAACATTCTGGAACAGTTTAAAACATTCTAAAAAGATTCAAACATTCTAAAAAAGATTCAAACATTCTAAAAAGATTCAAACATTCTGGAACAGTTAAAAACATTCTAAAAAGATTCAAACATTCTAGAACAGTTTAAAACATTCTAAAAAGATTCAAACATTCTAAAAAGATTCAAACATTCTAAAAAGATTCAAACATTCTGGAACAGTTTAAAACATTCTAAAAAGATTCAAACATTCTAAAAAGATTCAAACATTCTAAAAAGATTCAAACATTCTGGAACAGTTTAAAACATTCTAAAAAGATTCAAACATTCTAAAAAGATTCAAACATTCTAAACAGTTAAAAACATTCTAAAAAGATTCAAACATTCTAGAACAGTTTAAAACATTCTAAAAAAGATTCAAACATTCTAAAAAGATTCAAACATTCTGGAACAGTTAAAAACATTCTAAAAAGATTCAAACATTCTAAAACAGTTTAAAACATTCTAAAAAGATTCAAACATTCTGGAACAGTTTAAAACATTCTAAAAAGATTCAAACATTCTAAAACAGTTTAAAACATTCTAAAAAGATTCAAACATTCTGGAACAGTTTAAAACATTCTAAAAAAGATTCAAACATTCTAAAAAAGATTCAAACATTCTAAACAGTTCAAACATTCTAAAAAGATTCAAACATTCTGGAACAGTTTAAAACATTCTAAAAAGATTCAAACATTCTAAAAAAGATTCAAACATTCTAAACAGTTAAAAACATTCTAAAAAGATTCAAACATTCTAAAACAGTTTAAAACATTCTAAAAAAGATTCAAACATTCTAAAAAGATTCAAACATTCTGGAACAGTTTAAAACATTCTAAAAAGATTCAAACATTCTAAAACAGTTTAAAACATTCTAAAAAGATTCAAACATTCTGGAACAGTTTAAAACATTCTAAAAAGATTCAAACATTCTAAACAGTTAAAACATTCTAAAAAAGATTCAAACATTCTAAAAAAGATTCAAACATTCTAAAAAGATTCAAACATTCTGGAACAGTTTAAAACATTCTAAAAAAGATTCAAACATTCTAAAAAAGATTCAAACATTCTAAAAAGATTCAAACATTCTGAAACAGTTAAAAACATTCTAAAAAGATTCAAACATTCTGGAACAGTTTAAAACATTCTAAAAAGATTCAAACATTCTAAAAAAGATTCAAACATTCTAAAAAGATTCAAACATTCTAAAAAAGATTCAAACATTCTAAAAAGATTCAAACATTCTGGAACAGTTAAAAACATTCTAAAAAGATTCAAACATTCTGGAACAGTTTCAAACATTCTAAAAAGATTCAAACATTCTAAAAAGATTCAAACATTCTAAAAAAGATTCAAACATTCTAAAATAGATTCAAACATTCTGGAACAGTTTAAAACATTCTAAAAAAGATTCAAACATTCTAAAAAAGATTCAAACATTCTAAAAAGATTCAAACATTCTGGAACAGTTAAAAACATTCTAAAAGATTCAAACATTCTAGAACAGTTTAAAACATTCTAAAAAAGATTCAAACATTCTAAAAAGATTCAAACATTCTGGAACAGTTTAAAACATTCTAAAAAAGATTCAAACATTCTAAAAAAGATTCAAACATTCTAAAAAGATTCAAACATTCTGGAACAGTTAAAAACATTCTAAAAAGATTCAAACATTCTAGAACAGTTTAAAACATTCTAAAAAAGATTCAAACATTCTAAAAAGATTCAAACATTCTGGAACAGTTTAAAACATTCTAAAAAAGATTCAAACATTCTAAAAAGATTCAAACATTCTGGAACAGTTTAAAACATTCTAAAAAAGATTCAAACATTCTAAAAAAGATTCAAACATTCTAAAAAGATTCAAACATTCTGGAACAGTTAAAAACATTCTAAAAAGATTCAAACATTCTAGAACAGTTTAAAACATTCTAAAATAGATTCAAACATTCTAAAAAGATTCAAACATTCTAAAAAGATTCAAACATTCTGGAACAGTTTAAAACATTCTAAAAAGATTCAAACATTCTAAAAAGATTCAAACATTCTAAAAAAGATTCAAACATTCTGGAACAGTTTAAAACATTCTAAAAAGATTCAAACATTCTAAAAAAGATTCAAACATTCTAAACAGTTAAAAACATTCTAAAAAGATTCAAACATTCTAGAACAGTTTAAAACATTCTAAAAAAGATTCAAACATTCTAAAAAGATTCAAACATTCTGGAACAGTTAAAACATTCTAAAAAGATTCAAACATTCTAGAACAGTTTAAAACATTCTAAAAAGATTCAAACATTCTGGAACAGTTTAAAACATTCTAAAAAGATTCAAACATTCTAGAACAGTTTAAAACATTCTAAAAAGATTCAAACATTCTGGAACAGTTTAAAACATTCTAAAAAGATTCAAACATTCTAAAAAAGATTCAAACATTCTAAACAGTTCAAACATTCTAAAAAGATTCAAACATTCTGGAACAGTTTAAAACATTCTAAAAAGATTCAAACATTCTAAAAAAGATTCAAACATTCTAAACAGTTAAAAACATTCTAAAAAGATTCAAACATTCTAGAACAGTTTAAAACATTCTAAAAAAGATTCAAACATTCTAAAAAGATTCAAACATTCTGGAACAGTTTAAAACATTCTAAAAAGATTCAAACATTCTAGAACAGTTTAAAACATTCTAAAAAGATTCAAACATTCTGGAACAGTTTAAAACATTCTAAAAAGATTCAAACATTCTGGAACAGTTTAAAACATTCTAAAAAAGATTCAAACATTCTAAAAAAGATTCAAACATTCTAAAAAGATTCAAACATTCTGGAACAGTTTAAAACATTCTAAAAAAGATTCAAACATTCTAAAAAAGATTCAAACATTCTAAAAAGATTCAAACATTCTGGAACAGTTAAAAACATTCTAAAAAGATTCAAACATTCTGGAACAGTTTCAAACATTCTAAAAAGATTCAAACATTCTAAAAAGATTCAAACATTCTAAAAAGATTCAAACATTCTAGAACAGTTTAAAACATTCTAAAAAGATTCAAACATTCTAAAAAGATTCAAACATTCTAAAAAAGATTCAAACATTCTGGAACAGTTTAAAACATTCTAAAAAGATTCAAACATTCTAAAAAAGATTCAAACATTCTAAAAAGATTCAAACATTCTAAAAAAGATTCAAACATTCTGGAACAGTTTAAAACATTCTAAAAAGATTCAAACATTCTAAAAAGATTCAAACATTCTAAAAAAGATTCAAACATTCTAAAAAGATTCAAACATTCTAAAACAGTTTAAAACATTCTAAAAAGATTCAAACATTCTAAAAAGATTCAAACATTCTAAAAAGATTCAAACATTCTGGAACAGTTTAAAACATTCTAAAAAGATTCAAACATTCTAAAAAGATTCAAACATTCTAAAAAAGATTCAAACATTCTGGAAGTTTAAAACATTCTAAAAAGATTCAAACATTCTAAAAAAGATTCAAACATTCTAAACAGTTAAAAACATTCTAAAAAGATTCAAACATTCTAGAACAGTTTAAAACATTCTAAAAAAGATTCAAACATTCTAAAAAGATTCAAACATTCTGGAACAGTTAAAAACATTCTAAAAAGATTCAAACATTCTAGAACAGTTCAAACATTCTAAAAAGATTCAAACATTCTGGAACAGTTTAAAACATTCTAAAAAGATTCAAACATTCTAAAAAGATTCAAACATTCTAAAAAAGATTCAAACATTCTGGAACAGTTTAAAACATTCTAAAAAGATTCAAACATTCTAAAAAAGATTCAAACATTCTAAACAGTTTAAAACATTCTAAAAAGATTCAAACATTCTAAAAAGATTCAAACATTCTGGAACAGTTAAAAACATTCTAAAAAGATTCAAACATTCTAGAACAGTTTAAAACATTCTAAAAAGATTCAAACATTCTGGAACAGTTTAAAACATTCTAAAAAGATTCAAACATTCTAGAACAGTTTAAAACATTCTAAAAAGATTCAAACATTCTGGAACAGTTTAAAACATTCTAAAAAAGATTCAAACATTCTAAAAAAGATTCAAACATTCTAAAATAGATTCAAACATTCTGGAACAGTTTAAAACATTCTAAAAAAGATTCAAACATTCTAAAAAAGATTCAAACATTCTAAAAAGATTCAAACATTCTGGAACAGTTAAAAACATTCTAAAAAGATTCAAACATTCTAGAACAGTTTAAAACATTCTAAAATAGATTCAAACATTCTAAAAAGATTCAAACATTCTAAAAAAGATTCAAACATTCTGGAACAGTTTAAAACATTCTAAAATAGATTCAAACATTCTAAAAAGATTCAAACATTCTAAAAAGATTCAAACATTCTGGAACAGTTTAAAACATTCTAAAAAGATTCAAACATTCTAAAAAGATTCAAACATTCTAAACAGTTAAAAACATTCTAAAAAGATTCAAACATTCTAGAACAGTTTAAAACATTCTAAAAAAGATTCAAACATTCTAAAAAGATTCAAACATTCTGGAACAGTTAAAAACATTCTAAAAAGATTCAAACATTCTAAACAGTTTAAAACATTCTAAAAAGATTCAAACATTCTGGAACAGTTTAAAACATTCTAAAAAGATTCAAACATTCTAGAACAGTTTAAAACATTCTAAAATAGATTCAAACATTCTGGAACAGTTTAAAACATTCTAAAAAAGATTCAAACATTCTAAAAAAGATTCAAACATTCTAAAAAGATTCAAACATTCTGGAACAGTTTAAAACATTCTAAAAAAGATTCAAACATTCTAAAAAAGATTCAAACATTCTAAAAGATTCAAACATTCTAAAACAGTTTAAAACATTCTGGAACAGTTTAAAACATTCTAAAAAGATTCAAACATTCTAAAAAAGATTCAAACATTCTAAAAAGATTCAAACATTCTAAAAAAGATTCAAACATTCTGGAACAGTTTAAAACATTCTAAAAAAGATTCAAACATTCTAAAAAAGATTCAAACATTCTAAAAAGATTCAAACATTCTAAAAAAGATTCAAACATTCTAAAAAAGATTCAAACATTCTAAAAAGATTCAAACATTCTAAAAAAGATTCAAACATTCTAAAAAAGATTCAAACATTCTGGAACAGTTTAAAACATTCTAAAAAGATTCAAACATTCTAAAAAAGATTCAAACATTCTAAAAAAGATTCAAACATTCTAAAAAGATTCAAACATTCTAAAAAGATTCAAACATTCTAAAAAAGATTCAAACATTCTAAAAAGATTCAAACATTCTGGAACAGTTTAAAACATTCTAAAAAGATTCAAACATTCTAAAAAGATTCAAACATTCTAAAAAGATTCAAACATTCTGGAACAGTTTAAAACATTCTAAAAAGATTCAAACATTCTAAAAAGATTCAAACATTCTAAAAAAGATTCAAACATTCTAAAAAGATTCAAACATTCTGGAACAGTTAAAAACATTCTAAAAAGATTCAAACATTCTGGAACAGTTTCAAACATTCTAAAAAGATTCAAACATTCTAAAAAGATTCAAACATTCTAAAAAAGATTCAAACATTCTAAAACAGTTTAAAACATTCTGGAACAGTTTAAAACATTCTAAAAAGATTCAAACATTCTAAAAAAGATTCAAACATTCTAAAAAGATTCAAACATTCTGGAACAGTTTAAAACATTCTAAAAAGATTCAAACATTCTGGAACAGTTTAAAACATTCTAAAAAGATTCAAACATTCTAAAAAAGATTCAAACATTCTAAAAAGATTCAAACATTCTGGAACAGTTTAAAACATTCTAAAAAGATTCAAACATTCTAAAAAAGATTCAAACATTCTAAAAAGATTCAAACATTCTAAAAAAGATTCAAACATTCTGGAACAGTTTAAAACATTCTAAAAAAGATTCAAACATTCTAAAAAAGATTCAAACATTCTAAAAAGATTCAAACATTCTAAAAAAGATTCAAACATTCTAAAAAAGATTCAAACATTCTAAAAAGATTCAAACATTCTAAAAAAGATTCAAACATTCTAAAAAGATTCAAACATTCTGGAACAGTTTAAAACATTCTAAAAAGATTCAAACATTCTGGAACAGTTTCAAACATTCTAAAAAGATTCAAACATTCTAAAAAGATTCAAACATTCTAAAAAAGATTCAAACATTCTAAAAAGATTCAAACATTCTGGAACAGTTTAAAACATTCTAAAAAGATTCAAACATTCTAAAAAAGATTCAAACATTCTAAAAAGATTCAAACATTCTAAAAAAGATTCAAACATTCTAAAAAGATTCAAACATTCTGGAACAGTTAAAAACATTCTAAAAAGATTC
The DNA here is from genome assembly GCA_024529925.1 of Ophthalmolycus amberensis. NCBI lineage: Eukaryota > Metazoa > Chordata > Actinopteri > Perciformes > Zoarcidae > Ophthalmolycus > Ophthalmolycus amberensis. The sequence goes on along the minus strand of JAFEUB010000541.1, from coordinate 18,465 downwards.
AAACATTCTGGAACAGTTTCAAACATTCTAAAAAGATTCAAACATTCTAAAAAGATTCAAACATTCTAAAAAAGATTCAAACATTCTAAAAAGATTCAAACATTCTGGAACAGTTTAAAACATTCTAAAAAGATTCAAACATTCTAAAAAAGATTCAAACATTCTAAAAAGATTCAAACATTCTGGAACAGTTAAAAACATTCTAAAAGATTCAAACATTCTAGAACAGTTTAAAACATTCTAAAAAAGATTCAAACATTCTAAAAAGATTCAAACATTCTGGAACAGTTTAAAACATTCTAAAAAAGATTCAAACATTCTAAAAAAGATTCAAACATTCTAAAAAGATTCAAACATTCTGGAACAGTTAAAAACATTCTAAAAAGATTCAAACATTCTAGAACAGTTTAAAACATTCTAAAAAAGATTCAAACATTCTAAAAAGATTCAAACATTCTGGAACAGTTTAAAACATTCTAAAAAAGATTCAAACATTCTAAAAAGATTCAAACATTCTGGAACAGTTTAAAACATTCTAAAAAAGATTCAAACATTCTAAAAAAGATTCAAACATTCTAAAAAGATTCAAACATTCTGGAACAGTTAAAAACATTCTAAAAAGATTCAAACATTCTAGAACAGTTTAAAACATTCTAAAAAGATTCAAACATTCTAAAAAGATTCAAACATTCTAAAAAAGATTCAAACATTCTGGAACAGTTTAAAACATTCTAAAAAGATTCAAACATTCTAAAAAAGATTCAAACATTCTAAACAGTTAAAAACATTCTAAAAAGATTCAAACATTCTAGAACAGTTTAAAACATTCTAAAAAAGATTCAAACATTCTAAAAAGATTCAAACATTCTGGAACAGTTAAAAACATTCTAAAAAGATTCAAACATTCTAGAACAGTTTAAAACATTCTAAAAAGATTCAAACATTCTGGAACAGTTTAAAACATTCTAAAAAGATTCAAACATTCTAGAACAGTTTAAAACATTCTAAAAAGATTCAAACATTCTGGAACAGTTTAAAACATTCTAAAAAGATTCAAACATTCTAAAAAAGATTCAAACATTCTAAACAGTTCAAACATTCTAAAAAGATTCAAACATTCTGGAACAGTTTAAAACATTCTAAAAAGATTCAAACATTCTAAAAAGATTCAAACATTCTAAACAGTTAAAAACATTCTAAAAAGATTCAAACATTCTAGAACAGTTTAAAACATTCTAAAAAAGATTCAAACATTCTAAAAAGATTCAAACATTCTGGAACAGTTAAAACATTCTAAAAAGATTCAAACATTCTAGAACAGTTTAAAACATTCTAAAAAGATTCAAACATTCTGGAACAGTTTAAAACATTCTAAAAAGATTCAAACATTCTAAACAGTTTAAAACATTCTAAAAAAGATTCAAACATTCAAAAAAAAGATTCAAACATTCTAAAAAGATTCAAACATTCTGGAACAGTTTAAAACATTCTAAAAAGATTCAAACATTCTAAAAAAGATTCAAACATTCTAAAAAGATTCAAACATTCTGGAACAGTTAAAAACATTCTAAAAAGATTCAAACATTCTGGAACAGTTTCAAACATTCTAAAAAGATTCAAACATTCTAAAAAGATTCAAACATTCTAAAAAGATTCAAACATTCTAGAACAGTTTAAAACATTCTAAAAAAGATTCAAACATTCTAAAAAGATTCAAACATTCTAAAAAAGATTCAAACATTCTGGAACAGTTTAAAACATTCTAAAAAGATTCAAACATTCTAAAAAAGATTCAAACATTCTAAAAAGATTCAAACATTCTAAAAAAGATTCAAACATTCTGGAACAGTTTAAAACATTCTAAAAAGATTCAAACATTCTAAAAAGATTCAAACATTCTAAAAAAGATTCAAACATTCTAAAAAGATTCAAACATTCTAGAACAGTTTAAAACATTCTAAAAAGATTCAAACATTCTAAAAAGATTCAAACATTCTAAAAAAGATTCAAACATTCTGGAACAGTTTAAAACATTCTAAAAAGATTCAAACATTCTAAAAAGATTCAAACATTCTAAAAAAGATTCAAACATTCTGGAAGTTTAAAACATTCTAAAAAGATTCAAACATTCTAAAAAAGATTCAAACATTCTAAACAGTTAAAAACATTCTAAAAAGATTCAAACATTCTAGAACAGTTTAAAACATTCTAAAAAAGATTCAAACATTCTAAAAAGATTCAAACATTCTGGAACAGTTAAAAACATTCTAAAAAGATTCAAACATTCTAGAACAGTTTAAAACATTCTAAAAAGATTCAAACATTCTGGAACAGTTTAAAACATTCTAAAAAAGATTCAAACATTCTAAAAAGATTCAAACATTCTAAAAAAGATTCAAACATTCTGGAACAGTTTAAAACATTCTAAAAAGATTCAAACATTCTAAAAAAGATTCAAACATTCTAAAACAGTTAAAACATTCTAAAAAGATTCAAACATTCTAAAAAGATTCAAACATTCTGGAACAGTTAAAAACATTCTAAAAAGATTCAAACATTCTAAAACAGTTTAAAACATTCTAAAAAGATTCAAACATTCTGGAACAGTTTAAAACATTCTAAAAAGATTCAAACATTCTAGAACAGTTTAAAACATTCTAAAAAGATTCAAACATTCTAAACAGTTTAAAACATTCTAAAAAAGATTCAAACATTCTAAAAAAGATTCAAACATTCTAAAAAGATTCAAACATTCTGGAACAGTTTAAAACATTCTAAAAAGATTCAAACATTCTAAAAAAGATTCAAACATTCTAAAAAGATTCAAACATTCTGGAACAGTTAAAAACATTCTAAAAAGATTCAAACATTCTAGAACAGTTTAAAACATTCTAAAATAGATTCAAACATTCTAAAAAGATTCAAACATTCTAAAAAAGATTCAAACATTCTGGAACAGTTTAAAACATTCTAAAAAGATTCAAACATTCTAAAAAGATTCAAACATTCTAAAAAAGATTCAAACATTCTGGAACAGTTTAAAACATTCTAAAAAGATTCAAACATTCTAAAAAAGATTCAAACATTCTAAACAGTTAAAAACATTCTAAAAAGATTCAAACATTCTAGAACAGTTTAAAACATTCTAAAAAAGATTCAAACATTCTAAAAAGATTCAAACATTCTGGAACAGTTAAAACATTCTAAAAAGATTCAAACATTCTAGAACAGTTTAAAACATTCTAAAAAGATTCAAACATTCTGGAACAGTTTAAAACATTCTAAAAAGATTCAAACATTCTAGAACAGTTAAAACATTCTAAAATAGATTCAAACATTCTGGAACAGTTTAAAACATTCTAAAAAAGATTCAAACATTCTAAAAAAGATTCAAACATTCTAAAAAGATTCAAACATTCTGGAACAGTTTAAAACATTCTAAAAAAGATTCAAACATTCTAAAAAAGATTCAAACATTCTAAAAAGATTCAAACATTCTAAAACAGTTTAAAACATTCTGGAACAGTTTAAAACATTCTAAAAAGATTCAAACATTCTAAAAAAGATTCAAACATTCTAAAAAGATTCAAACATTCTAAAAAAGATTCAAACATTCTGGAACAGTTTAAAACATTCTAAAAAAGATTCAAACATTCTAAAAAAGATTCAAACATTCTAAAAAGATTCAAACATTCTAAAAAAGATTCAAACATTCTAAAAAAGATTCAAACATTCTAAAAAGATTCAAACATTCTAAAAAAGATTCAAACATTCTAAAAAAGATTCAAACATTCTGGAACAGTTTAAAACATTCTAAAAAAGATTCAAACATTCTAAAAAAGATTCAAACATTCTAAAAAAGATTCAAACATTCTAAAAAAGATTCAAACATTCTAAAAAAGATTCAAACATTCTAAAAAAGATTCAAACATTCTAAAAAGATTCAAACATTCTGGAACAGTTTAAAACATTCTAAAAAGATTCAAACATTCTAAAAAAGATTCAAACATTCTAAAAAGATTCAAACATTCTGGAACAGTTTAAAACATTCTAAAAAGATTCAAACATTCTAAAAAGATTCAAACATTCTAAAAAAGATTCAAACATTCTAAAAAGATTCAAACATTCTGGAACAGTTAAAAACATTCTAAAAAGATTCAAACATTCTGGAACAGTTTCAAACATTCTAAAAAGATTCAAACATTCTAAAAAGATTCAAACATTCTAAAAAAGATTCAAACATTCTAAACAGTTTAAAACATTCTGGAACAGTTTAAAACATTCTAAAAAGATTCAAACATTCTAAAAAAGATTCAAACATTCTAAAAAGATTCAAACATTCTGGAACAGTTTAAAACATTCTAAAAAGATTCAAACATTCTGGAACAGTTTAAAACATTCTAAAAAGATTCAAACATTCTAAAAAAGATTCAAACATTCTAAAAAGATTCAAACATTCTGGAACAGTTTAAAACATTCTAAAAAGATTCAAACATTCTAAAAAAGATTCAAACATTCTAAAAAGATTCAAACATTCTAAAAAAGATTCAAACATTCTGGAACAGTTTAAAACATTCTAAAAAAGATTCAAACATTCTAAAAAAGATTCAAACATTCTAAAAAGATTCAAACATTCTAAAAAGATTCAAACATTCTAAAAAGATTCAAACATTCTAAAAAAGATTCAAACATTCTAAAAAGATTCAAACATTCTGGAACAGTTTAAAACATTCTAAAAAGATTCAAACATTCTGGAACAGTTTCAAACATTCTAAAAAGATTCAAACATTCTAAAAAGATTCAAACATTCTAAAAAAGATTCAAACATTCTAAAAAGATTCAAACATTCTGGAACAGTTTAAAACATTCTAAAAAGATTCAAACATTCTAAAAAAGATTCAAACATTCTAAAAAGATTCAAACATTCTAAAAAAGATTCAAACATTCTAAAAAGATTCAAACATTCTGGAACAGTTAAAAACATTCTAAAAAGATTCAAACATTCTGGAACAGTTTCAAACATTCTAAAAAGATTCAAACATTCTAAAAAGATTCAAACATTCTAAAAAAGATTCAAACATTCTAAAAAGATTCAAACATTCTGGAACAGTTTAAAACATTCTAAAAAAGATTCAAACATTCTAAAAAAGATTCAAACATTCTAAAAAGATTCAAACATTCTGGAACAGTTAAAAACATTCTAAAAGATTCAAACATTCTAGAACAGTTTAAAACATTCTAAAAAAGGATTCAAACATTCTAAAATAGATTCAAACATTCTGGAACAGTTTAAAACATTCTAAAAAAGATTCAAACATTCTAAAAAAGATTCAAACATTCTAAAAAGATTCAAACATTCTGGAACAGTTAAAAACATTCTAAAAAGATTCAAACATTCTAGAACAGTTTAAAACATTCTAAAAAAGATTCAAACATTCTAAAAAGATTCAAACATTCTGGAACAGTTTAAAACATTCTAAAAAAGATTCAAACATTCTAAAATAGATTCAAACATTCTGGAACAGTTTAAAACATTCTAAAAAAGATTCAAACATTCTAAAAAAGATTCAAACATTCTAAAAAGATGCAAACATTCTGGAACAGTTAAAAACATTCTAAAAAGATTCAAACATTCTAGAACAGTTTAAAACATTCTAAAAAGATTCAAACATTCTAAAAAGATTCAAACATTCTAAAAAAGATTCAAACATTCTGGAACAGTTTAAAACATTCTAAAAAGATTCAAACATTCTAAAAAGATTCAAACATTCTAAAAAGATTCAAACATTCTGGAACAGTTTAAAACATTCTAAAAAGATTCAAACATTCTAAAAAAGATTCAAACATTCTAAACAGTTAAAAACATTCTAAAAAGATTCAAACATTCTAGAACAGTTTAAAACATTCTAAAAAAGATTCAAACATTCTAAAAAGATTCAAACATTCTGGAACAGTTAAAAACATTCTAAAAAGATTCAAACATTCTAGAACAGTTTAAAACATTCTAAAAAGATTCAAACATTCTGGAACAGTTTAAAACATTCTAAAAAGATTCAAACATTCTAGAACAGTTTAAAACATTCTAAAAAAGATTCAAACATTCTAAAAAAGATTCAAACATTCTAAACAGTTTCAAACATTCTAAAAAGATTCAAACATTCTGGAACAGTTTAAAACATTCTAAAAAGATTCAAACATTCTAAAAAAGATTCAAACATTCTAAACAGTTCAAACATTCTAAAAAGATTCAAACATTCTAGAACAGTTTAAACATTCTAAAAAAGATTCAAACATTCTAAAAAGATTCAAACATTCTGGAACAGTTAAAAACATTCTAAAAAGATTCAAACATTCTAAAAAGATTCAAACATTCTAAAAGTGCAAACATTCTGGAACAGATATTCAAACATTCTAGAACAGTTAAAACATTCTAAAAAGATTCAAACATTCTAAAAAAAGATTCAAACGTTCTAAAAAGATTCAAACATTCTAGAAAAAGGATGCAAACATTCTAAAAAGATTTCAAAACTTCTAAAAAGATTCAAACATTCTGAACAGTTTAAAACATTCTAAAATAGATTCAAACATTCTAAAAAGATTCAAACATTCTAAAAAATTTCAAACATTCTAAAAAATATTCAAACATTCTAAAAAGATTCAAACATTCTGGAACAGTTTAAAACATTCTAAAAAGATTCAAACATTCTAAAAAAGATTCAAACATTCTAAAAAGATTCAAACATTCTAAAAAAGATTCAAACATTCTAAAAAGATGCAAACATTCTGGAACAGTTAAAAACATTCTGGAACAGTTTAAATTCACATTTTTCAAAACTAAAAGATCAAACATCTAAAAAGGAATTTCTAAAACATTCTAAAAAGATGCAAACATTCTGGAACAGTTTAAAACATTCTAAAAAGATTCCAACATTGTCGAAAAGATTCAAACATTCTAAAAAAGATTCAAACATTCTAAAAAGATTCAAACATTCTAGAACAGTTTAAAACATTCTAAAAAAGATTCAAACATTCTAAAAAAGTTCAAACATTCTAAAAAGATGCAAACATTCTGGAACAGTTAAAACATTCTAAAAAAGATTCAAACAATTCTAGAACAGTTTAAAAACATTCCTAAAAAGATTCAAACATTCTAAAAAGATTCAAACATCTGGAACAGTTTAAAACATTCTAAAAATAGATTTCAAACATTCTAAAAAGATGCGAACATTCTGGAACAGTTCACACATTCTAAAATAGATTCAAACATTCTAAAAAGATTCAAACAGTTCTAAAAAAGATTCAAACATTCTGGAACCAGTTTAAAACATTCTAAAAAGATTCAAACATATTAAAAAGATTCAAACATTCTAAAAAAAAGATTTCAAACATTCTAAAAAGGATTTCAAACATTCTAAAAAAGATTCAAACATTCTGAAACAGTTTAAACATTTCTAAAATAGATTCAACATTCTAAAAAAGACTTCAAACCATTCTAAAAATATTCAAACATTCTAAAAAACGATTCAAACATTCTCACATAAAACAGATTCAAACTATTCTGAACAGATTTCAAAACATTCTAAAAAGATTCAAACATTCTAAAAAAGATTCAAACATTCTGAAACAGATTTCAAACATTACTAAACAGTAGATTCAACATTCTAAAAAGATCTCAAACATTCTGAAACAGTATTTACAATACCTTCTAAAAATATTCAAACATTCCTAAAAAGATTCAACATTCTTACCAAATATTCAAACATTCTAAAAAGATTCAAACATTCTGACGTAAACATTCTAAAATTCAACATTTCTAAAAATGATTCAAAACATTCCTGAAAAGATTCAAAACATTCTGCTAAACAGATTCAAACATTCTGGAACAGTTTAAAACATTCTAAAAAGATTCAAACATTCTAAAAAAGATTCAAACATTCTAAAAAGATCAAACATTCTAGGAACAGATTCAAACATTCTGGAACAGTTTAAAAACATTCTAAAAAGATTCAAACATTCTAAAAAGATATCAAACATTCTAAAAAGATTCAAACATTCTAAAAAGATTCAATACATTCTAAAAAGATTCAAACATTCTAAAAAGATTCAAACTTCTGGAACAGTTAAAACATTCTAAAATAGATTCAAACATTCTAAAAAGATTCAAACATTCTAAAAAGATTCAAACATTCTAAAAATATTCAAACATTCTAAAAAGATTCAAACATTCTGGAACAGTTTAAACATTCTAAAAGATTCAAAACATTCTAAAAAGATTCAAACATTCTAAAAAGATTCAAACATTCTAGAACAGATTTCAAACATTCTGAAAAGATTTCAAACATTCTAAAAAGATTCAAACATTCTAAAAAAGATTCAAACATTCTAAAAAAGATTCAAACATTCTGGAACAGTTTAAAACATTCTAAAAAAGATTCAAACATTCTAAAAAGATTCAAACATTCTAAAAAGATTCAAACATTCTAAAAAGATTCAAACATTTCTAAAAAGATTCAAACATTCTGAAACAGTTTAAAACATTCTAAAAGATTCAAAACATTCTAAAAAGATTCAAACATTCTGGAACAGTTTAAAACATTCTAAAATAGATTCAAACATTCTAAAAAGATTCAAACATTCTAAAAAGTATTCAAAACATTCTGAAACAGTATTCAAACATTCTAAAAGATTCAAACATTCTGAACAGATTTCAAACATTCTAAAAAGATTCAAACATTCTAAAAAGATTTCAAACATTCTAAAAAGATTCAAACATTCTAAAAAGATTCAAACATTCTAAAAAGATTCAAACATTCTGGAACAGTTTAAAACATTCTAAAAAAGATTCAAACATCTAAAAAAGATTCAAACATTCTAAAAAGATTCAAACATTCTGGAACAGATTTCAAAACATTCTAAAAAAGATTCAACATTCTAAAAAGATTCAAACATTCTGGAACAGTTTTAAAACATTCTAAAATAGGATTCAAACATTCTAAAAAAGATTCAAACATTCTAAAAAGATTCAAACATTCTAAAAAAGATTCAAACATTCTAAAAAGATTGCAAACATTCTGGAACAGTTAAAAACATTCTAAAAAGATTCAAACATTCTAAAAAGATTCAAACATTCTAAAAAGATTCAAACATTCTAAAAGATTCAAACATTCTAAAAAAGATTCAAACATTCTAAAAAGATTCAAACATTCTGGAAACAGTTTAAAACATTCTAAAAAGATTCAAACATTCTAAAAAGATTCAAACATTCTAAAAAGATTCAAACATTCTGGAACAGTTAAAACATTCTAGAACAGATTTCAAACATTCTAAAAGATTCAAACATTCTAAAAAGATTCAAACATTTCTAAAAAGATTCAAACATTCTGGAACAGTTTAAAACATTCTAAAAAGATTCAAACATTCTAAAAAGATTCAAACATTCTAAAAAGATTCAAACATTCTGAACAGTTTTAAAACATTCTAAAAGATTCAAACATTCTAGAACAGTTTAAAACATTCTAAAAAGATTCAAACATTCTGAAAAAGATTCAAACATTCTAAAAAGATTCAAACATTTCTAAAAAAGATTTCAAACATTCTAAAATAGATTCAAAACATTCTGGAACAGTTTAAAACATTCTAAAAAGATTCAAAACATTCTAAAAAAGATTCAAACATTCTAAAAGATTCAAACATTCTGAACAGTTAAAACATTCTAAAAGATTCAAACATTCTAGAAAAGATTTCAAACATTCTAAAAAAGATTCAAACATTCTAAAAAGATTCAAAACATTCTAAAAAGATTCAAACATTCTGGAAACAGTTTAAAACATTCTAAAAGATTCAAACATTCTAAAAAGATTCAAACATTCTAAAAAAGATTCAAACATTCTAGAACAGTTTAAAACATTCTAAAAAGATTTCAAACATTCTAAAAAGATTCAAACATTCTAAAAAGTTAAAAACATTCTAAAAAGATTCAAACATTCTAGAACAGTTAAAAACATTCTAAAAAAGATTCAAACATTCTAAAAAAGATTCAAACATCTGAAAAGATTCAAACATTCTAAAAAGATTCAAACATTCTAGAACAGTTTCAAACATTCTAAAAAGATTCAAACATTCTAAAAAAGATTCAAACATTCTAAAAAAGATTCAACATTCTAGAAAAGATTTCAAACATTCTAAAAAGATTCAAACATTCTAAAAAAGATTCAAACATTCTAAAAAGATGCAAACATTCTGGAACAGTTAAAACATTCTAAAACGATTTCAAACATTCTAGAAAAAGATTCTAAACAGTTCTAAAAAGATTCAAACATTCTAAAAGAGATTCAAACATTCTAAAAAGATTTCAAACATTCTAAAAAAGATTCAAACATTCTGGAAACAGTTTAAACATTCTAAAAAGATTCAAACATTCTAAAAAAGATTCAAACATTCTAAAAAGATTCAAACATTCTGGAAACAGATTCAAACATTCTAAAAAGATTCAAACATTCTAAAAAAGATTCAAACATTCTGGAAACAGTTTCAAACATTCTAAAATAGATTCAAACATTCTGAAAAAGATTTCAAACATTCTAAAAAGATTCAAACATTCTAAAAAAGATTCAAACATTCTAAAAGATTTCACATTCTGGAACAGTTATATTCTAGATTCAAACATTCTAAAAAAGATTTCAAACATTCTAAAAAGATTCAAACATTCTAAAAAAGATGCAAACATTCTGGAACAGTTAAAACATTCTAAAAAGATTCAAACATTTCTGGAACAGATTTCAAACATTGTAAGAAGATTCAAACATTCTAAAAAGATTCAAACATTCTAAAAAAGATTCAAACATTCTAGAAAAGATTTCAAACATTCTGGAACAGTTTAAAACATTCTAAAAAGATTCAAACATTCTAAAAGATTCAAACATTCTAAAAAGATTCAAACATTCTAAAAAGATTCAAACATTCTAAAAAGATTCAAACATTCTAAAAGATTCAAACATTCTAAAAAGATTCAAACATTCTAAAAAAGATTCAAACATTCTAAACAGATTTAAAACATTCTAAAAAGATTCAAACATTCTAAAAAGATTCAAACATTCTAAAAAGATTCAAACATTCTAAAAAAGATTCAAACATTCTAAAAAGATTCAAAACATTCTAAAAAGATTCAAACATTCTAAAAAAGATTCAAACATTCTAAAAAGATTCAAACATTCTAAAAAAGATTCAAACATTCTAAAAAGATTCAAACATTCTAAAAAGATTCAAACATTCTAAAAAAGATTCAAACATTCTAAAAAGATTCAAACATTCTGGAAAAGATTATCAAACATTCTAAAAAGATTCAAACATTCTAAAAAGATTCAAACATTCTAAAAAGATTCAAACATTCTAAACAGTTTAAAACATTCTGAAAAGATTCAAACATTTCTAAAAAGATTCAAACATTCTAAAAAGATTCAAACATTCTAAAAAGATTCAAACATTCTGGAACAGTTTAAAACATTCTAAAAGATTCAAACATTCTAAAAAGATTCAAACATTCTAAAAAGATTTCAAACATTCTAAAAAGATTCAAACATTCTAAAAAGATTCAAACATTCTAAAAAAGATTCAAACATTCTAAAAAGATTCAAACATTCTAAAAAGATTAAACATTCTAAAAAGATTCAAACATTCTAAAAAGATTCAAACATTCTAAAAAAGATTCAAACATTCTGAACAGATTAAAACATTCTAAAAAGATTCCAAACATTCTAAAAAGATTCAAACATTCTAAAAATAGATTCAAACATTCTAAAAAAGATTCAAACATTCTAAAAAGATTCAAACATTCTAAAAGATTCAAACATTCTAAAAAGATTCAAACATTCTGGAACAGTTTCAAACATTCTAAAAGATGCAAACCATTCTAAAAGATTCAAACATTCTAAAAAGATTCAAACATTCTAAACAGATTCAAACATTCTAAAATAGATTCAAACATTCTGAACAGATTTCAAACATTCTTAAACAGATTCAAACATTCTAAAAAAGATTCAAACATTCTAAAAAGATTCAAACATTCTAAAAGATTCAAACATTCTGGAACAGTTTAAAACATTCTAAAAAGATTCAAACATTCTAAAAAGATTCAAACATTCTAAAAGATTCAAACATTCTAAAAAGATTCAAACATTCTAAAAGATTCAAACATTCTAAAAAGATTCAAACATTCTAAAAAGTTTAAACATTCTAAAAAGATTCAAACATTCTAAAAAGATTCAAACATTCTAAAAAGATTTCAAACATTCTAAAAAGATTCAAACATTCTAAAAAAGATTCAAACATTCTAAAACGATTCAAACATTCTAAAAAGATTCTCAAACATTCTGGAACAGTTTAAACATTCTAAAAAGATTCAAACATTCTAAAAAAGATTCAAACATTCTAAAAAATATTCAAACATTCTAAAAACATTCAAACATCTAAAAAGATTCAAACATTCTGGAACAGTTTAAAACATTCTAAAAGATTCAAACATTCTAAAAAAGATTCAAACATTCTAAAAAGTATTTCAACATTCTAAAAAGATTCAAACATTCTGAAACGATGTCAAACATTCTGAAACAGATTTCAAACTATTTCTAAAAAGATTCAAACATTCTAAAAAGATTCAACATTCTAAAAAGATTTCAAACATTCTTAAAAGATTCAAACATTCTAAAAGATTCAAACATTTCTAACATTCTGGAACAGTTCAAAACATTCTGAGAAACAGATTTCAAACATTCTAAAAGATTCAACAGTTCTAAAAAGATTCAACACCTTCTAAAAGATTCAAACATTCTGAAACAGATTTCAAACATTCTAAAAAGATTCAAACATTCTAAAAAGATTCAAACATTCTAAAAAGATTCAAACATTCTGGAACAGTTTAAACATTCTAAAAAGATTCAAACATTCTAAAAAGATTCAAACATTCTAAAAAAGATTCAAACATTCTGGAACAGTTTAAAACATTCTAAAAAGATTCAAACATTCTAAAAAAGATTCAAACATTCTAAAAAGATTCAAACATTCTAAAAAGATTCAAACATTCTGAAAAGATTTCAAACATTCTAAAAAAGATTCAAACATTCTAAAAAGATTCAAAACATTCTAAAAATTCTAAAAGATTCAAACATTCTAAAAAAGATTCAAACATTCTAAAAAAGATTCAAACATTCTAAAAAAGATTCAAACATTCTAAAAAGATTCAAACATTCTAAAAAGATTCAAACATTCTAAAAAAGATTCAAACATTCTAAAAAAGATTCAAACATTCTAAAAAGATTCAAACATTCTGAAACAGATTCAAACATTCTAAAAAGATTCCAAACATTCTGGAACAGTTTAAAACATTCCTAAAAGATTCACACAGTTCTAAAAAAAGACTTCAAACATTCCTAAAAGATTCAAACATGCGAAAAAAGATTCCAACTATTTCCTAAAAAAGATTCAACCATTCCTAAAAAGTTTAAAACATTCTAAAACATGATTCAAACATTCTAAAAAAAGATTCAAACATTCGAAAAAGATTCAAACTGTCTGGAAACAGATTTAAAATATTCTAAAAAGATGCAACATTTCTAAAAAAGATTCAAACATTCTAACAAGATTCACAAACATTTCTAAAAAAGATTCAAACATTCTGGAACAGATTTAAAAAACATTTAAAAAGATTCAAACATTTCTAAAAAAGATGCAAACATTCTGGAAACAGATTTAAAACATATCTAAAAGATTCAAACATTCTAAAAAAGATTCAAACGATTCTAAAAAAAGATTCAAACATTCTGGAACAGTTAAACATTCTGAACAAGTTTAAAACATTCTAAAAAAGATTCAAACATTCTAAAAAATGATTCAAACATTCTAAAAAGATTCAAACATTCTGGAACAGTTTAAAACATTCTAAAAAAGATTCAAACATTTCTAAAAAGATTCAAACATTCTAAAACAGATGCAAACATTCTGGAACAGTTAAAACATTCTAAAAAGATTTCAAACATTCTGGAACAGTTTCAAACATTGTAAAGAAGATCAAACATTCTAAAAAGATTCAAACATTCTAAAAGATTCAAACATTCTAGAACAGTTAAAACATTCTGGAACCAGTTTAAAACATTCTAAAAGATTCAAATTTCTAAAAAGATTCAACACATTCTAAAAGATTCAAACATTCTCAAAAGATTCAAACATTCTGGAACAGTTTAAAACATTCTAAAAAGATTCAAACATTCTAAAAAGATTCAAACATTCTAAACAGATTCAAACATTCTAAAAAGATTCAAACATTCTAAAAAAGATTCAAACTATGTCTAAAAGATTCAAACATTCTAAAAAAGATTCAAACATTCTAAAAAGATTCAAACATTCTAAAAAGATTCAAACATTCTAAAAAGATTCAAACATTCTAAAAGATTTCAAACATTCTAAAAAGATTCAAACATTCTAAAAAGATTCAACATTCTAAAAAGATTCAAACATTCTAAAAAAGATTCAAACATTCTAAAAAGATTCAAACATTCTGGAACAGTTTAAACATTCTAAAAGATTCAAACATTCTAAAAAGATTCAAACATTCTAAAAAGATTCAAACATTCTAAAAAGATTCAAACATTCTAAAAAGATTCAAAACATTCTGGAACAGTTTAAAACATTCTGAAACAGATTTCAAACATTCTAAAAAGATTCAAACATTCTAAAAAGATTCAAACATTCTAAAAAGATTCAAACATTCTGGAACAGTTTAAAACATTCTAAAAAGATTCAAACATTCTAAAAAGATTCAAACATTCTAAAAAGATTCAAACATTCTAAAAAAGATTCAAACATTCTGAACAAGATTTCAAACATTCTAAAAAGATTCAAACATTCTAAAAAGATTCAAACATTCTAAAAGATTCAAACATTCTAAAAAGATTCAAACATTCTAAAAAGATTCAAACATTCTAAAAAGATTCAAACATTCTGAAAAAGATTCAAACATTCTAAAAGATTCAAACATTCTAAAAGATTCAAACATTCTAAAAAGATTCAAACATTCTAAAAAGATTCAAACATTCTGGAACAGTTTAAAATATTCTAAAAAGATTCAAACATTCTAAAAAGATTCAAACATTCTAAAAAGATTCAAACATTCTAAACAGATTTCAAACATTCTGAAACAGTATTCAAACATTCTAAAAAGATTCAAACATTCTAAAAAGATTCAAACATTCTAAAAAAGATTCAAACATTCTAAAAAGATTCAAACATTCTAGGAACAGTTAAAACATTCTAAAAAGATTCAAACATTCTAAAAAGATTCAAACATTCTAAAAAGATTCAAACATTCTAAAAAGATTCAAACATTCTAGAAACAGTTTAAAACATTCTAAAAAAGATTCAAACATTCTAAAAAGATTCAAACATTCTGGAACAGTTTAAAACATTCTAAAAAGATTCAAACATTCTAGAACAGTTTAAAACATTCTTAATAGATTCAAACATTCTGGAACAGTTTAAAACATTCTACATTTTAGAATGTTGACTCTTTTTTAGAATGTTTGAATCTTTTTAGAACGTTTGAATCATTTTAGAATGTTTGAATCTTTTTAGAATGTTTGAATCTTTTTAGAACGTTTGAATCATTTAGAAAAAGGTTCAAACATTCTAAGAAGATTCAAACATTCTGGAACAGTTTAAAACATTCTGGAACAGTTAAAAACATTCTGGAACAGTTTAAAACATTCTAAAAAAGATTCAAACATTCTAAAAAGATTCAAACATTCTAAAAAGATTCAAACATTCTAAAACAGTTAAAACATTCTAAAAAAGATTCAAACATTCTGAAACAGTTTAAACTATTCTAAAAGATTTCAAACATTCTAAAAAGATTCAAACATTCTAAAAAAGATTCAAACATTCTAAAAAGATTCAAACAATTCTGGACACAGTTTAAAACATTCTAAAAAAGATTTCAAACATTCTAAAAAAGATTCAAACATTCTAAAAAGATTCAAAACATTCTAAAAAAGATCTCAAACATATCTGAACAGTTTAAAACATTCTAAAATAGATTTCAAACATTCTAAAAAGATTCAAACATTCTACAAAATATTCAACACTTCTGAAACAGTTTCAAACATTCTAAAAGATTTCAAAACATTCTAAAAGATTCAAACATTTCTAAAAAGATTCACAACATTCTAAAACAGATTTCAAAATTCTGGAGGTTTAAACTAAAATAGATTCCAAACATTCTAAAAAAGATTCAAACATTCTACAAATATTCAAACATTCTAAAAAATATTCAACATTCTAAAAAGGATTCAAACATTCTAGTAACAGTTTAAAAACATTCTAAAAGATTCAAACATTCTAAAAAAGATTCAAACATTCTAAAAAGATTCAAACATTCTAAAAAGATTCAAACATTCTAAAAAGATTCAAACATTCTAAAAAAGATTCACATTCTGGTGGACACAGTTCTAAAACATGATTCAATTCTAAAATAGATTATCAAACATTCTAAAAAGATTCAAACATTCTTGAAAACAGTATTCAAACATTCTAAAAATATTTCAAACATTGTTCTAAAAAAGATTCAAACATTCGTAACAGTTTAAACAATTCTGAACAGATTTCAAACGTATCTAAAACGATTCAAACATCTTAAAAGATTCAAACATTCTAAAAAGATTCAACACATTCTAAAAATATTCAAACATTCTGAACAGATTTAAAACATTCTGAACAAGATCTAAAACCATTCTAAAAAGATTCCAAACGTTCTAAAAAGATTTTCAAACATTCTAAAAGATTCAAACATTCTAAAATGAACAATTTATTCAACCATTCTTAAAAAGATTCAACATTCTGGAAACAGATTTCAAACATTCTAAAAAAGATTCAAACATTCTGGAAACAGTTTAAAACATTCTAAAAAAGATTCAAACATTCTAAAAAGATTCAAACATTCTAAAAAAGATTCAAACATTCTAAAAAGATTCAAACATTCTAAAAAGATTCAAACATTCTAAAAAGATTCAAACATTCTAAAAAGATTCAAACATTCTAGAAAAGATTCAAACATTCTAAAAAGATTCAAACATTCTAAAAAAGATTCAAACATTCTAAAAAGATTCAAACATTCTAAAAAGATTCAAACATTCTAAAAAGATTCAAAACATTCTAAAAAGATTCAAACATTCTGAACAAGTTTAAAACATTCTAAAAAGATTCAAACATTCTAAAAAAGATTCAAACATTCTAAAAAGATTCAAACATTCTGGAACAGTTTAAAATATTCTAAAAAGATTCAAACATTCTAAAAAAGATTCAAACATTCTAAAAAGATTCAAACATTCTAAAAAGATTCAAACATTCTGAACAAGTTTCAAACATTCTAAAAAGATTCAAACATTCTAAAAAGATTCAAACATTCTGAAAAAGATTCAAAACATTCTAAAAAAGATTCAAACATTCTAAAAAAGATTCAAACATTCTAAAAAGATTCAAACATTCTAAAAAGATTCAAACATTCTGGAACAGTTAAAACATTCTAAAAAGATTCAAAACATTCTAAAAAAGATTCAAACATTCTAAAAAGATTCAAACATTCTAAAAAGATTCAAACATTCTGAAAAAGATTCAAACATTCTAAAAAGATTCAAACATTCTAAAAAAGATTCAAACATTCTAAAAAGATTCAAACATTCTGAAAAAAGTTCAAACATTCTAAAAAGATTCAAACATTCTAAAAAGATTCAAACATTCTAAAAAAAGATTCAAACATTCTAAAAAGATTCAAACATTCTAAAAAGATTCAAACATTCTAAAAAGATTCAAACATTCTAAAAAGATTCAAACATTCTAAAAAAGGATTCAAACATTCTAAAAAGATTCAAACATTCTAAAAAGATTCAAACATTCTGGAACAGTTTAAAACATTCTAAAAAGATTCAAATTCAACATTCTAAAAAAGATTCACACATTCTAAAAAGTTCAAACATTCTAACAAAGATTCAAACCATTCTGGAAAAGATGTTAAAACATTATGAAAAAGATCTTAAAATATTCTAAAAAGATTCAAACATTCCTAAAAAAGATTCAAACATTCTAAAAAAGGATTCAAAACATTCTAAAAAAGATTCAAACATTCTGGAAAAAGATTGAAAACATTCTAAAAAAAGATTCAACCATTCTAAAAAAGATTCAACATTCCTGAAAACAGATTAAAACATTCGAAAATAGATTCAAACATTCTAAAAAAGATTCAAACATTCTAAAAAAGATTCAAACATTCTAAAAAAGATGCAAACATTCTGGAAAAAGATTAAAACATTCTGGAACAGTTTATAAAACATTCCTAAAAAGATTCAACAGTTCTAAAAAAGATTCAAACATTCTAAAAAGATTCAAACATCTAAAAAAGTGCAAACATTCCTGGAACAGTTAAAA
>JAFEUB010000540.1:12500-101104 GCA_024529925.1 Ophthalmolycus amberensis | reverse complement strand
CAGCATGTCCAATGTCCAATCCCTTACCCATCAAGTACATGCCAAGGCCTGGTGATATTATAGGTTACTTCATTATTATACATCTTAATCAAGGGTCCTTTCTTGGTGGGTGGTGGTCAGGAGATCATGCTGACCTCATCATTACTCATCTGACCTCAACATCACTCACCTGTTTAGTTCCAGAGTTCCTGTGACTGAAGTACACCTTAGTACTTGTATATATTAAAGTACTGCAGTAATATTAAGTGAGACAGTATTTAATTTATTTAACACCACAAGTAGAAAAAAACATTTTGCTTGTTTTTACCTGAAGAACTTCAACAATTTTACAAGAAAAGTTAAAATTAGGAAGTGACTCACGTCAGCTGAGGAGATTGGACTCTTCTGATTGGCTCACAGACCTGAAGCGCCACACTGCCCCCCGCAGGTCGACAGCTGGAACTACAGGAAGAGAGGAGTCTTCAGGTTGGACGTGAAACTGTAAAAGAAGTTTATAATTATTTTACCTCAAAACTACATCACTGTTCTCATCCTGTAGATCATTTAAAACCATCAACATGCAGATCAACTTCAACATTCACTTCAGTAGAAACAGTTTATGTCTGACCGAGTATCAAAATAATTTAAAGTAAAGTTAACATGAGACGTTCATTCGTGTCAACGAGTTTTCATTCATAACTAACAGTTTAAACACAGTTATCCTGTGTGTGTGTGTGTGTGTGTTCATACCTGGTCAGTGTGTTGAGTCTTCGTCGTCCAGCAGAGAGACAGAAACAACCTGCAGATACTTTTATACCACATCCCCTGTGTGTGTGTGTGTGTGTGATTAATGAACCTGTTAGCACAACAACAATTAACCTCTGAATGTGTGAGTTTACATGTGATTAAGTGTGTGTTCATGACATCAGTTAAATCTGAAGAAATTGTTTTTTCTCACGTGTGTGTGTGTTTCTTGTACTGGCTACATCGTGAGGACCAAAGAATTTTGGACATTTTGTCCTCTCAGTCGGCCTGATTCAGGGTTCACACTTGGCTTTAGGGTTCAGGGCCCTGTTTCAGAAGGCAGGTTTAACAAGTTCACTTTGACGCTCGTATGAGTAAAACAAAAACTAATCATCAATGGAGCTTAAATTCCATGAGTCACCACGGCAACATGTAAACAAAAGGGAGCCTCCATTTTAATTCAGTGAACCTAGAGACGTTAATGCAGGTTAGATATATGTGAACATTTACCTTAAAGAGTGAAAACGTTTTATCTGGTTTTATTCTGTATTGTCCATGAATTCATAATTTACCAGACTATGATGAAGTGTGTTAGACTGTAGTCTTCATTTTAAATATATATATATATATATATATATAAATCTAACGGGTAAAAAACAACTGAAGATGAAAAACATAGTTGATAGTTTAGAAAATATATAGATCAATAAACAGGAGACAGAGGGTCTGGGTTAGGGGGTCTGGTAAAGCATTATGTAATCAAGGGTCCTCACAAAGACAGATAAACAGGAATGTTTGTGGTAGATGTGTGTGGTAGATTCCTGTTTGTAGTTTCTGCTGTTTGTTTACTGTCATCACTGTCCTTTTATTCTGACATGTTCAGTAAACACAACAGGAAGTTCACCTGCGTCACCTTCTGTGGGAACCTCTCTCTCTCTCTCTCTCTCTCTCTCTCTCTCTCTCTCTCTCTCTCTCTCTCTCTCTCTCTCTCTCTCTCTCTCTCTCTCTCTCTCTCTCTCTCTCTCTCTCTCTCTCTCTCTCTCTCTCTCTCCTCTCTCTCTCTCTCTCTCTCTCTCTCTCTCTCTCTCTCTCTCTCTCTCTCTCTCTCTCTCTCTCTCTCTCTCTCTCTCTCTCTCTCTCTCTCTCTCTCTCTCTCTCTCTCTCTCTCTCTCTCTCACACACACACACACCATGTATTTTGTGGTTCACAGTATCTGATGTTGGGGTCTGGCGCCACCTCCTGGCTGGCTGAGCTCCTCACATGCTTCCCTTCCTCACACAACTCGGACCTGAAGTCTGATCCTTGCCCCCTTGAGATGGCCGCACCTCCAGCCTCCGGCCAAACCTGACACCAACTCTCCATTGGCCGAAAAGCAGCCTCCCGCTGTGCGCAGAGGCCCGCTTATAAGCACCAACACAGCTAAAATCGCCCTCTTCGCCCCGGACCTCGGTCCCGGCTACAGAAGATCCAGCTCTCCCCCCTCCAGCATCACGCTGCCGACGCAGCCACGAGGAAGCCGCAGGCCTTCACCCCTCCACAAACCCTGACAGGTCACATGCCATTTCGCTGGACGAAACAACCGTGTTCTATTCTGAGTAAAGGCCCACTCATCCCGCGAGAACGGATCACTTCCTCGATCCGTTTCTCCGTTTTCCTTTTTGTGTGCACACTCCGGCAGGAAGACGTCTAATCCTCTCCTGACCGATGATTACCGGGAGACGCACGGACCACGGCGTCTTAGCCGAAGTTAAATCACCTCCCTGCAGCGAGGATAGATCACGTCTGCGTGTGCTCCAGAGCCCCGCCACAACGGACCGAAACAGCGCCGGCAAACGCCGCGCCGATCAGCAAGCAGCCTCCTTTTTTCTTCTCGAGGAAACGCACAAATTCTTCCTCGAACACCCTTCCCTTTGTTTCCGAAGCTTCTCCAAGTAAGATTCATGGTATCTGGGAATAGCTTAGCTTAAATTAACTTTAGTTTAATTCAGGTCATTTCATTTATGTGTTGATATTCCCGTATTTTGTTGTGAGAAGTTACTGTCGCGCGATATCAAGGTATTGCGTAATCCATCGCGGACCCGAAGCTCCGCTTGTGTATTCAACTGCTGTAACTGTCTGCATTAGATCCGTCGCTACTGGTAGATTCAGAGTTTGTGTATTATTACTTGAGAGATGTGATAAGAAACATAAACGCTCATCTCACCGCAGTGATAGAGATCTGTTTTATTTGGGGATTATTTGATTTCATTTTGTTTTCTTGCTCCATTTCCTTGAATCGATTCTGTGAGTGAAGTGTGGAAACGCGACTATCGTGCACAAGTGTCGTCAGTTCGCGAAGCGACAACGGCAGCTGATGCAAGATACGATCTGCGACCCTCACACTCACTACGACGCGACGCCGCACACAGAAACTCTGATTCCTCTCTCTGCCCTTTTATTTCTCTTGGTTTTCTATAACTTGCATACACAGTCTGCCCCTGGGTAACCCCGTTGCCTATTGTCCCAACTCATGCGATGCATCGGCACACGTGATTACATACAGCTGACCCCCCCCCTCCGCCATTTT
The DNA here is from genome assembly GCA_024529925.1 of Ophthalmolycus amberensis. Taxonomy (NCBI): domain Eukaryota; kingdom Metazoa; phylum Chordata; class Actinopteri; order Perciformes; family Zoarcidae; genus Ophthalmolycus; species Ophthalmolycus amberensis. The sequence continues at coordinate 97,814 of JAFEUB010000540.1, read as the reverse complement.
GTCTAAGTAACTCGACTACGCCATCTGGTGGTGGTTTAGCTGTAGTTCTTTAAGGCCCCTCCCCTTTTACACGTGACAACAGAGACTCCCCTCCGCCATCTTTGAAGTTTTCGACTGTAGTTTTAAGACCCCCCTTTCTTTCCACCCACATAGACACACACACACACACACACACATACTTGTATACATACATCCTCACCCATTTTATTCATTTGTTTAGATATTAGGCATATAAAATTGTATGATAGCGTTGTGGGTTGCAATACTAATTGATTTGATCATTTACTATTTTGATTTAATAAACTCTGTTATACTTTAAGGAGCAGTCGTCTGTGATTACTTGTGCATATGTGTGTAATAAAACTGTATGTAGTAGCCTTGTGTACGAACTTAAACCTTCACTGTCACTTCGAATGTGTAGTCGCACCCGACTATTGACATTACGAGTGGCCACTAATTATGAGACTTAGTTTTATCGTTTGGTTATTGGTCCCTGTTCGCAGGGTGGTGCCCCGTTGTTATTAATAATCATTAATAATTGTTACTTACATTAATAATTCTATTGATGTCAAGAATTCAGTTTCTTAAATGCTGATAACCCAAACACGCTCCTTTAGTTCCCAACACTGATGTGTATTATTATTATTTATATCAGTGTTATTATTTCCCCGGGCGCCTGTCGTTGGCAGCCCACTGCTCCCTATATACAGGGATGGGTCAAATGCAGAGAAACATTTCCCCCTTAAAGGGATAAAGATAGTATAATACATTTAAAAAAAATTTAATTAAATCAAATTAACCGTTACTTCTTGAGAGTGAAAGAAAACTAATAAAAGAAATGAATCAATAATAGAAGTAAAATAAATGAAGTCCTCACAAGGACAGTAACCTGCAGTGTGTTTCTGTCTGAATCAGGTGAAGACTCGTCGTAGTTATTCGCCCCCTAGTGGACACACAGGATGCAGCTGTAGACGTCACAATAGAAGATTTATTTCACTTTTACACACAAACAGATGTGCAGGGTTCATCCTCTGAAGAGCATGACTGAGATCAAAGAGTTTGACAACAGAACAGAGGGTCAAAGGGGTTACCGGGATCCTCATCCTCCTCCTCCTCCGAAATCACTCTGTCCAGCGACACACTGTGAACCAATCACTGCTGTGCAGCCTCCTCGTCCTCCTTCCTGTCCTCCTGGTTCCTCCTCCTCTTCTTCACCTCCTGCAGTCCCTCCTGGATCTGGTCCACAGCCTCCTGGTCTCCGGCCTGCCGAGCCAGACCCAGAGCCTCCTGGTAGAACCGCACTGAGTCCTCCAGCCGACCTGACGGACCACAGACAGAACCATCAGACCAGATCAGAGCCTTACGTACCTGGTGGGCCTCCATTGTTTGTCCGGCCCACTTTAGATAAAGCCACACCCCCTTTAGGTGAAACCACGCCCACATACATGTGAGTGGTTCCATCTGAAGCAGGTCGGACTCAGAGACCTTTGACATCTCCCTGACCTTTGTGCAGCAGGATGCCGGCCATGTTTCCCAGCAGCACGTGTTGGTCCGGGTGTCCAGCGGAGCGGCTCAGATCCACAGCCCGCTGGACCAGAGCCAGGGCGTCATCATGGCGACCCTGCAAATCCAGGACGGTGGCCAGGTCGCTCATCAGAACCAGAGTCTGACAGGTGAGACAAGAGGATGATGTTCAGGTCTCGACGCTTATGGTCCTACCTGTGGGTGAGTGTCTCCCTGTGGTCCTACCTGTGGGTGAGTGTCTCCCTGTGGTCCTACCTGTGGGTGTGTGTCTCCCTGTGGTCCTACCTGTTGGTGAGTGTCTCCCTGTGGTCCTACCTGTGGGTGTGTGTCTCCCTGTGGTCCTACCTGTGGGTGAGTGTCTCCCTGTGGTCCTACCTGTGGGTGTGTGTCTCCCTGTGGTCCTACCTGTGGGTGTGTGTCTCCCTGTGGTCCTACCTGTGGGTGTGTGTCTCCCTGTGGTCCTACCTGTGGGTGTGTGTCTCCCTGTGGTCCTACCTGTGGGTGTGTGTCTCCCTGCTCCTGGTGGCAGATGTCCAGTGCGCTTTGGTAGTCCTGTGCCGCCTGTTTCAGGTGCAACGTTGATGCTCTGTATCGAGCCTGCGAGTCGAAACACAGACCGAGCAGAAGACGTGTCTCCTTCCTCAGAGCCTCCTGCTCCTCTGAAGTCAACAACAACAGAGTCACATAACAGCTTGTCTGTCTCTCTACATGTACCCGTCTCCCTGTCTCTCTACCCTGTATGTCTCTCCACCTGTCCCTGTCCCTTTACATCTGTCAATCTGGCTGTCTTTCAGTCTGTCTACATTGATGTTTTTGAAGTTTGACTGAACTTTATTGGCACATTCTTGCAGCTCTGCTCTGACTTGTTTTAGGGTTCTTTAACAATAAGCAGTCCTTCATGACTTCTTCTCACCTGTCCGATCCTCTGCAGGGGTTTCTTTATGTTTCTGCAGTTTGGCCTCCAGAGACTCCGTACAGAACCTGAACCCGTGCTCTGCAAGCTCCGCCCTAACACACACACACACACACACACACACACACACACACACACACACACACACACACACACACACACACACACACACACACACACACACACACACACACACACACACACACACACACACACACACACACACACACACACCTTCTCAAGTCTCTTAACTGCATCCCCGTTTCCCTCCCTTGCATCTTAGTCCCTCCCACCAGGGATGCATGGAGGAAACCATGCGAGGAGAGCGGAACGAGGAGATATGTTTTAGGAGACATGAGACGTCCTTTCCTCAGTTGCGTCACGTGAAGCGACGTCCGTTTCTGATGACGGAGGATCAGCTGATCACAGCTGATCAGCTGTCAGTCGGCTTTAACAGCTGGAGAGACTTTAGATAAGTTTGTGTGTGTTCACATGATCACTGTACTTAATAACAGTAACTAATAATATAATAACTAATAAAGACACACAGTGATCACCACTGTCCTTAATAACAGTAACTAATAATATAATAACTAATAAAGACACAGTGATCACCACTGTCCTTAATAACAGTAACTAATAATATAATAACTAATAAAGACAGTGATCACCACTGTACTTAATAACAGTAACTAATAATACTAATAACTAATAAAGACACACAGTGATCACCACTGTACTTAATAACAGTAACTAATAATATAATAACTAATAAAGACACAGTGATCACCACTGTACTTAATAACAGTAACTAATAATACTAATAACTAATAAAGACACACAGTGATCACCACTGTACTTAATAACAGTAACTAATAATATAATAACTAATAAAGACACAGTGATCACCACTGTACTTAATAACAGTAACTAATAATACTAATAACTAATAAAGACACAGTGATCATCACTGTACTTAATAACAGTAACTAATAATACTAATAACTAATAAAGACACAGTGATCACCACTGTACTTAATAACAGTAACTAATAACACTAATAACTAATAAAGACAGTGATCATCACTGTACTTAATAACAGTAACTAATAATACTAATAACTAATAAAGACACAGTGATCACCACTGTACTTAATAACAGTAACTAATAACACTAATAACTAATAAAGACACAGTGATCATCACTGTACTTAATAACAGTAACTAATAATACTAATAACTAATAAAGACACACAGTGATCACCACTGTACTTAATAACAGTAACTAATAACACTAATAACTAATAAAGACACAGTGATCATCACTGTACTTAATAACAGTAACTAATAATACTAATAACTAATAAAGACACACAGTGATCACCACTGTACTTAATAACAGTAACTAATAATACTAATAACTAATAAAGACACAGTGATCATCACTGTACTTAATAACAGTAACTAATAATACTAATAACTAATAAAGACACACAGTGATCACCACTGTACTTAATAACAGTAACTAATAACACTAATAACTAATAAAGACAGTGATCATCACTGTACTTAATAACAGTAACTAATAATACTAATAACTAATAAAGACACACAGTGATCAGCACTGTACTTAATAACAGTAACTAATAATATAATAACTAATAAAGACACACAGTGATCACCACTGTACTTAATAACAGTAACTAATAATATAATAACTAATAAAGACACACAGTGATCACCACTGTACTTAATAACAGTAACTAATAATATAATAACTAATAAAGACACACAGTGATCACCACTGTCCTTAATAACAGTAACTAATAACACTAATAACTAATAAAGACACAGTGATCATCACTGTACTTAATAACAGTAACTAATAATACTAATAACTAATAAAGACACACAGTGATCACCACTGTACTTAATAACAGTAACTAATAACACTGATAACTAATAAAGACACAGTGATCATCACTGTACTTAATAACAGTAACTAATAATACTAATAACTAATAAAGACACACAGTGATCACCACTGTACTTAATAACAGTAACTAATAACACTAATAACTAATAAAGACACACAGTGATCACCACTGTACTTAATAACAGTAACTAATAATACTAATAACTAATAAAGACACACAGTGATCACCACTGTACTTAATAACAGTAACTAATAATACTAATAACTAATAAAGACACAGTGATCATCACTGTACTTAATAACAGTAACTAATAATACTAATAAAGACACACAGTGATCACCACTGTACTTAATAACAGTAACTAATAACACTAATAACTAATAAAGACACAGTGATCACCACTGTACTTAATAACAGTAACTAATAATACTAATAACTAATAAAGACACACAGTGATCACCACTGTACTTAATAACAGTAACTAATAATATAATAACTAATAAAGACACACAGTGATCACCACTGTACTTAATAACAGTAACTAATAATACTAATAACTAATAAAGACACACAGTGATCACCACTGTACTTAATAACAGTAACTAATAATACTAATAACTAATAAAGACACACAGTGATCACCACTGTACTTAATAACAGTAACTAATAATACTAATAACTAATAAAGACACACAGTGATCACCACTGTACTTAATAACAGTAACTAATAACACTAATAAAGACACAGTGATCACCACTGTACTTAATAACAGTAACTAATAATACTAATAACTAATAAAGACACACAGTGATCACCACTGTACTTAATAACAGTAACTAATAATACTAATAACTAATAAAGACACACAGTGATCACCACTGTACTTAATAACAGTAACTAATAACACTAATAACTAATAAAGACACAGTGATCATCACTGTACTTAATAACAGTAACTAATACTAATAACTAATAAAGACACACAGTGATCACCACTGTACTTAATAACAGTAACTAATAACACTAATAACTAATAAAGACACACAGTGATCAGCACTGTCCTTAATAACAGTAACTAATAATATAATAACTAATAAAGACACACAGTGATCACCACTGTACTTAATAACAGTAACTAATAATATAATAACTAATAAAGACACACAGTGATCACCACTGTACTTAATAACAGTAACTAATAATATAATAACTAATAAAGACACAGTGATCACCACTGTCCTTAATAACAGTAACTAATAATATAATAACTAATAAAGACAGTGATCACCACTGTACTTAATAACAGTAACTAATAACACTAATAACTAATAAAGACACAGTGATCACCACTGTCCTTAATAACAGTAACTAATAATATAATAACTAATAAAGACACAGTGATCACCACTGTACTTAATAACAGTAACTAATAATACTAATAACTAATAAAGACACACAGTGATCACCACTGTCCTTAATAACAGTAACTAATAATATAATAACTAATAAAGACACAGTGATCACCACTGTACTTAATAACAGTAACTAATAATACTAATAACTAATAAAGACACACAGTGATCACCACTGTCCTTAATAACAGTAACTAATAATATAATAACTAATAAAGACACAGTGATCACCACTGTACTTAATAACAGTAACTAATAATACTAATAACTAATAAAGACACACAGTGATCACCACTGTACTTAATAACAGTAACTAATAACACTAATAACTAATAAAGACACAGTGATCATCACTGTACTTAATAACAGTAACTAATAATACTAATAACTAATAAAGACACACAGTGATCACCACTGTACTTAATAACAGTAACTAATAATACTAATAACTAATAAAGACACAGTGATCATCACTGTACTTAATAACAGTAACTAATAATACTAATAACTAATAAAGACACACAGTGATCACCACTGTACTTAATAACAGTAACTAATAATATAATAACTAATAAAGACACACAGTGATCACCACTGTACTTAATAACAGTAACTAATAATACTAATAACTAATAAAGACACACAGTGATCACCACTGTACTTAATAACAGTAACTAATAATACTAATAACTAATAAAGACACACAGTGATCACCACTGTACTTAATAACAGTAACTAATAATACTAATAACTAATAAAGACACACAGTGATCACCACTGTACTTAATAACAGTAACTAATAATACTAATAACTAATAAAGACACACAGTGATCACCACTGTCCTTAATAACAGTAACTAATAATACTAATAACTAATAAAGACACACAGTGATCACCACTGTACTTAATAACAGTAACTAATAATACTAATAACTAATAAAGACACAGTGATCATCACTGTACTTAATAACAGTAACTAATAATACTAATAACTAATAAAGACACAGTGATCACCACTGTACTTAATAACAGTAACTAATAATACTAATAACTAATAAAGACAGTGATCATCACTGTACTTAATAACAGCAACTAATAATACTAATAACTAATAAAGACACACAGTGATCACCACTGTACTTAATAACAGTAACTAATAACACTAATAACTAATAAAGACACACAGTGAACACCACTGTACTTAATAACAGTAACTAATAACACTAATAACTAATAAAGACACACAGTGATCACCACTGTACTTAATAACAGTAACTAATAACACTAATAACTAATAAAGACACACAGTGATCAGCACTGTCCTTAATAACAGTAACTAATAATATAATAACTAATAAAGACACACAGTGATCACCACTGTACTTAATAACAGTAACTAATAATACTAATAACTAATAAAGACACAGTGATCATCACTGTACTTAATAACAGTAACTAATAACACTAATAACTAATAAAGACACAGTGATCACCACTGTACTTAATAACAGTAACTAATAATACTAATAACTAATAAAGACACAGTGATCATCACTGTACTTAATAACAGTAACTAATAATACTAATAACTAATAAAGACACAGTGATCATCACTGTACTTAATAACAGTAACTAATAACACTAATAACTAATAAAGACACAGTGATCACCACTGTACTTAATAACAGTAACTAATAATACTAATAACTAATAAAGACACAGTGATCATCACTGTACTTAATAACAGTAACTAATAACACTAATAACTAATAAAGACACAGTGATCATCACTGTACTTAATAACAGTAACTAATAATACTAATAACTAATAAAGACACAGTGATCACCACTGTACTTAATAACAGTAACTAATAACACTAATAACTAATAAAGACACAGTGATCATCACTGTACTTAATAACAGTAACTAATAATACTAATAACTAATAAAGACACAGTGATCACCACTGTACTTAATAACAGTAACTAATAACACTAATAACTAATAAAGACACAGTGATCATCACTGTACTTAATAACAGTAACTAATAATACTAATAACTAATAAAGACACACAGTGATCACCACTGTACTTAATAACAGTAACTAATAACACTAATAACTAATAAAGACACAGTGATCATCACTGTACTTAATAACAGTAACTAATAATACTAATAACTAATAAAGACACACAGTGATCACCACTGTACTTAATAACAGTAACTAATAATACTAATAACTAATAAAGACACAGTGATCATCACTGTACTTAATAACAGTAACTAATAATACTAATAACTAATAAAGACACACAGTGATCACCACTGTACTTAATAACAGTAACTAATAACACTAATAACTAATAAAGACACAGTGATCATCACTGTACTTAATAACAGTAACTAATAATACTAATAACTAATAAAGACACACAGTGATCAGCACTGTACTTAATAACAGTAACTAATAATATAATAACTAATAAAGACACACAGTGATCACCACTGTACTTAATAACAGTAACTAATAATATAATAACTAATAAAGACACACAGTGATCACCACTGTACTTAATAACAGTAACTAATAATATAATAACTAATAAAGACACACAGTGATCACCACTGTCCTTAATAACAGTAACTAATAACACTAATAACTAATAAAGACACAGTGATCATCACTGTACTTAATAACAGTAACTAATAATACTAATAACTAATAAAGACACAGTGATCACCACTGTACTTAATAACAGTAACTAATAACACTGATAACTAATAAAGACACAGTGATCATCACTGTACTTAATAACAGTAACTAATAATACTAATAACTAATAAAGACACACAGTGATCACCACTGTACTTAATAACAGTAACTAATAACACTAATAACTAATAAAGACACACAGTGATCACCACTGTACTTAATAACAGTAACTAATAATACTAATAACTAATAAAGACACACAGTGATCACCACTGTACTTAATAACAGTAACTAATAATACTAATAACTAATAAAGACACAGTGATCACCACTGTACTTAATAACAGTAACTAATAATACTAATAACTAATAAAGACACAGTGATCATCACTGTACTTAATAACAGTAACTAATAATACTAATAAAGACACACAGTGATCACCACTGTACTTAATAACAGTAACTAATAACACTAATAACTAATAAAGACACAGTGATCATCACTGTACTTAATAACAGTAACTAATAATACTAATAAAGACACACAGTGATCACCACTGTACTTAATAACAGTAACTAATAACACTAATAACTAATAAAGACACAGTGATCATCACTGTACTTAATAACAGTAACTAATAATACTAATAACTAATAAAGACACACAGTGATCACCACTGTACTTAATAACAGTAACTAATAACACTAATAACTAATAAAGACACACAGTGATCAGCACTGTACTTAATAACAGTAACTAATAATATAATAACTAATAAAGACACACAGTGATCACCACTGTACTTAATAACAGTAACTAATAATATAATAACTAATAAAGACACACAGTGATCACCACTGTACTTAATAACAGTAACTAATAATATAATAACTAATAAAGACACACAGTGATCACCACTGTCCTTAATAACAGTAACTAATAATATAAAAACTAATAAAGACACAGTGATCACCACTGTACTTAATAACAGTAACTAATAACACTAATAACTAATAAAGACACACAGTGATCACCACTGTCCTTAATAACAGTAACTAATAATATAATAACTAATAAAGACACAGTGATCACCACTGTACTTAATAACAGTAACTAATAATACTAATAACTAATAAAGACACACAGTGATCACCACTGTACTTAATAACAGTAACTAATAATACTAATAACTAATAAAGACAGTGATCACCACTGTACTTAATAACAGTAACTAATAATACTAATAACTAATAAAGACACACAGTGATCACCACTGTACTTAATAACAGTAACTAATAATATAATAACTAATAAAGACACAGTGATCACCACTGTACTTAATAACAGTAACTAATAATACTAATAACTAATAAAGACACACAGTGATCACCACTGTACTTAATAACAGTAACTAATAATACTAATAACTAATAAAGACACAGTGATCACCACTGTACTTAATAACAGTAACTAATAATACTAATAACTAATAAAGACACAGTGATCACCACTGTACTTAATAACAGTAACTAATAATACTAATAACTAATAAAGACACACAGTGATCACCACTGTACTTAATAACAGCAACTAATAATATAATAACTAATAAAGACACAGTGATCACCACTGTACTTAATAACAGTAACTAATAATACTAATAACTAATAAAGACACACAGTGATCACCACTGTACTTAATAACAGTAACTAATAATATAATAACTAATAAAGACAGTGATCACCACTGTACTTAATAACAGTAACTAATAATACTAATAACTAATAAAGACACACAGTGATCACCACTGTCCTTAATAACAGTAACTAATAATATAATAACTAATAAAGACAGTGATCACCACTGTACTTAATAACAGTAACTAATAATACTAATAACTAATAAAGACACACAGTGATCACCACTGTACTTAATAACAGTAACTAATAATATAATAACTAATAAAGACACAGTGATCACCACTGTACTTAATAACAGTAACTAATAATACTAATAACTAATAAAGACACACAGTGATCACCACTGTACTTAATAACAGTAACTAATAATATAATAACTAATAAAGACACAGTGATCACCACTGTACTTAATAACAGTAACTAATAATACTAATAACTAATAAAGACACACAGTGATCACCACTGTACTTAATAACAGTAACTAATAATACTAATAACTAATAAAGACACACAGTGATCACCACTGTACTTAATAACAGTAACTAATAACACTAATAACTAATAAAGACACAGTGATCATCACTGTACTTAATAACAGTAACTAATAATACTAATAACTAATAAAGACACACAGTGATCACCACTGTACTTAATAACAGTAACTAATAACACTAATAACTAATAAAGACACACAGTGATCAGCACTGTCCTTAATAACAGTAACTAATAATATAATAACTAATAAAGACACACAGTGATCACCACTGTACTTAATAACAGTAACTAATAATATAATAACTAATAAAGACACACAGTGATCACCACTGTACTTAATAACAGTAACTAATAATACTAATAACTAATAAAGACACACAGTGATCACCACGGTCCTTAATAACAGTAACTAATAATATAATAACTAATAAAGACACACAGTGATCACCACTGTAGAGTGTTTCTCTCTGTAGTCTGTTAACAAACTGTGTTCTGTTTATAAGCTCAGGATCCATTTCTACCGACGGGATGCGATCGTCTTATTCATGAATTATTTGCATCTGTACGTTTTGAAATTCAGATTGTGACGTCATTATTAAATAACCCAGAATACAGTGGCGGGCCGTGCATGTTATACCTGGGCCTTCACTGCTGTCCTGCAGCTGAACCACAGCTACGGTTATTATTTGTTTTGTGTAAAAATGAAGCCAACACCTGCAGATCCACTATCTGCTGAGAGTGCGTGCTTTAACGTCAAAACACCAGAACAAGTCTCTAGATTTGTCACTAGTAGCTTTTGACAAAAAAAGTCTCCATGAGGGTTTAGAAAGTCGCCAGATTTAGCGAGAAAGTCGCTAAGTTGGCAACACTGGCACCTGCTAAATATGTCCCCAGAGCAACATTGACCGTAACAATAGTTCCTATCACATATAAAACCAAACAAATATCCATCTTCATAAAAACAAGTTGTACTAATAATAATATATAAACAAGCATATTAAAGCTACTGCAGATGTACAAACAAACACATTTAACTGACCAGAGCTGCTGTTCACTATCTAAAGACAAAGTGCATCCTCCTTTCTTTGTTAATAAAGAGTTTAATCTCACGGTTGTTCAGTACATCCGTGTGTTTTAGTTCCAGTAAGAAGTTCTTCTCCATTCATGGACGCCAGTGAAGACAGTGGAGCCTCCCCAGTTGTATTTCTTGAATACGTTTTAATGGTTTGAGGCTGAAGATGTCCGCTCACAGAGGCAGCAGATGTTGGGATTGTCACCGCCCAACATGTCTGGTCAGTGGGCTAGCCTATCACGTACTTGTAGGCCAGCTAGCAGCTCTGACACGTCAAAGAATACGCCCAACATGTCAAACTAAAGATCTGATTGGTTGAACACTATGACAATCAACAATATCGTCCCCATTCACTTAAACTGCTCATGATGCACTTGTGAGTCTGCAGGCCTCTGGCTCTGTTCTACCTAGAGACACAGAGGTGAGATCTGATTGGATAAAAGCTCTACTTAAAACAAGCTGCACTGGAAGCAGAGCAACTGAGGAAGACAGGAGCTGTGCAATGAGAACATGAGATAATGGGGAAAATATTACAATACATGTAGTGTATTTGTGAAAAATTATTAAATTATAAAACAGATAACTTTGTGATTGTTTAGGCCAGCAGAGAAGGCCTTGCAGGCCCTCACGGCCCACCACTGCAGGAATATGATTATTGTTTCTCTTAAATGATAAAACTCATCAAACCCGACAATCAGGAATGATCAGCCTCATGTGACTGAATGAAATGATGATACATATATGTTTAGTCTCTCAGATCTCTCTCATTTTAATTGTATTCATAATAAAGTTATTGAGGGAAATATCAGATCATGAACACAAATCTTTCTAATAAATGTAGAAAGTTGTTTGTGGTCCTTTTGTTGTTCAGACTCCAATGAACATTTATTTAAACCAGATGTTGAATCAGAAACCTAATCAAATATAAACGAGAGTTTATTCTGTGATCTGTCTTCACTCTGGTGTTAAACTCAGTCAGTCAGTCCGATCGGCTGCAGCGTCCAATCACATGACTGATGAACAATGAGGGGGCGTGTCGGCCGTTAAAACACTTCCTGGAAGTCTGTTCTCGTGGGTCCTAGCTCACGGCTCCTCCCTCCTCCCTCCTCCCTCCTCCCTCCTCCCTCCTCCCTCCTCTGAGCTACATTAGAGCTTTGGGACGGCCGTCAATATGGCGGCGCAGAAACAGCTTCCGGTTCAAGCGAGGACCGAGGAGCGAGGAAACGACAGTTAAGAGACTTGAGAAGCACCCACAGTCACCTCTCTGACAGGAAGTGAGGTCAGAGGTCAGGCACTTGAACGGTTCAATCTTACTTGTTCTGTTCGGCGTAGATGGTGGCGAGTTTCAGAGACATCTCGATGACAGCGTTATCGTCCTGGAAAGAGACAGGAAGTGAGTGAAGACATAAACACACACACACACACACACACACACACACACACACCTCTGGAGTTCCTCCTGACAGCATGAAGCTCATCGCTGCTTTGAAGAGTTTTTCTGCCTGAGAGGACGAAGAGGACAACCAGCTGTCGCACTGCCGTTGCCATAGTGACAAAGGTGAGTCATACGGGGGCGGTACTCACGTGGTCCAGCTGACCCTGAACGTAGGCCAGGTTCGCCATCTGAGGGTGAGGGTGAGGGTTAGAGAGCTGGAGAGCTGAGGACAGCTGAGAGCTGACAGAGGCTGTTTACCAGACTGTAGGCGTAGATGACGGCCTGATGGTTGTGGGTCTGATGAGCCACAACTACGGCCTGGTGGAGCAGCCCAGAGGCTGCCTGGAGCTGTCCTCTGGAGACACTGAGCTGGAGGAGAGAGGACCGTCAGTAGCACAGTACTAGTACTAGTACTACTACCACTGAGCTGGAGGAGAGAGGACCGTCAGTAGCACAGTACTAGTACTAGTACTACTACCACTGAGCTGGAGGAGAGAGGACCGTCAGTACCACAGTACTACTACTACCACTGAGCTGGAGGAGAGAGGACCGTCAGTAGCACAGTACTAGTACTACTACTACTGAGCTGGAGGAGAGAGGACCGTCAGTAGCACAGTACTAGTACTGTACTACTACTACTGAGCTGGAGGAGAGAGGACCGTCAGCACCACAGTACTAGTACAACTGCTACTGAGCTGGAGGACCGTCAGTACCACAGTACTCTTACTACTACTACTGAGCTGGAGGAGAGAGGACCGTCAGTACCACAGTACTAGTACTACTACTACTGAGCTGGAGGAGAGAGGACCGTCAGTACCACAGTACTAGTACTACTACTACTGAGCTGGAGGAGAGAGGACCGTCAGTACCACAGTACTAGTACTACTACCACTGAGCTGGAGGAGAGAGGACCGTCAGTACCACAGTACTACTACTGAGTTGGAGGAGAGAGGACCGTCAGTACTACAGTACTAGTACTACTACCACTGAGCTGGAGGAGAGAGGACCGTCAGTACCACAGTACTAGTACTACTACTGAGCTGGAGGAGAGAGGACCGTCAGTACCACAGTACTAGTACTACTACTGAGCTGGAGGAGAGAGGACCGTCAGTACCACAGTACTACTACTGAGCTGGAGGAGAGAGGACCGTCAGTAGCACAGTACTAGTACTAGTACTACTACCACTAAGCTGGAGGAGAGAGGACCGTCAGCACCACAGTACTAGTACTACTACTACTGAGATGGAGGAGAGAGGACCGTCAGTACCACAGTACTAGTACTACTACTACTGAGATGGAGGAGAGAGGACCGTCAGTACCACAGTACTAGTACAACTGCTACTGAGCTGGAGGACCGTCAGTACCACAGTACTCTTACTACTACTACTGAGCTGGAGGAGAGAGGACCGTCAGTACCACAGTACTAGTACTACTACCACTGAGCTGGAGGAGAGAGGACCGTCAGTACCACAGTACTAGTACTACTACTACTGAGCTGGAGGAGAGAGGACCGTCAGTACCACAGTACTAGTACTACTACTACTGAGCTGGAGGAGAGAGGACCGTCAGTACCACAGTACTAGTACTACTACCACTGAGCTGGAGGAGAGAGGACCGTCAGTACCACAGTACTACTACTGAGCTGGAGGAGAGAGGACCGTCAGTACCACAGTACTAGTACTACTACCACTGAGCTGGAGGAGAGAGGACCGTCAGTACCACAGTACTAGTACTACTACTGAGCTGGAGGAGAGAGGACCGTCAGTACCACAGTACTACTACTGAGTTGGAGGAGAGAGGACCGTCAGTACTACAGTACTAGTACTACTACTACTGAGCTGGAGGAGAGAGGACCGTCAGTACTACAGTACTACTAGTACTACTACTACCTTGGCCTTCTTCAGCAGCAGGATCATCTCATCCTCTTTCCTCTGAGCTTCATCTCGTTGGTCTTCATCAGTGCTGAAGAAGGAGAAAGCTACACACACACACACACACACACACACACACACACACACACACACACACACAGTAATGGGCAGTAGCTTGTGACTGTAGTTTGGTGTGACGGGTAAAGAGATGATGTGTGACTGTACGTACCAACGGCCACCCACAGCACTCCTCCTCCTCCTCCTCCTCCTCCTCCTCCTCCTCCCTTCAGGAAGTGTCTCCCGATGGACTCATGTTGGCTCACATTTACCCAGCATGCCGAGCATTTGTCCCTCACAGCCTGTGATGTCACAGCGCTGCTAGAAGTTACAGAAGAAGAGACAACAGAAAGACACTTAGGGTTCATCCACGTTTCCTTCACTAGCAAGGAAACCAAGAAAGGAGATGACAAATAACAGACTTGGGATGTCTCTCTACGTGTACCTGTCTCTCTCTACGTGTACCTGTCTCTCGTCATGTAACGTTACCTGTCTCCCTCTACGTGTACCTGTCTCTCTCTACGTGTACCTGTCTCTCTCTACGTGTACCTGTCTCTCGCTCTACGTGTACCTGTCTCTCGTCATGTACCTGTCTCCCTCTACGTGTACCTGTCTCTCGTCATGTACCTGTCTCTCTCTACGTGTACCTGTCTCTCGTCACACACTCACCTTCCCGGTGAGCCCCGTAGAGTCACGCGACGTCCTGAACACCTGAACCTGCTCAGAGTCTGACTGAGGACGCGTCGAACACTGCAGACCGCCATCTTTACTGTTTACGTAACGAGCGGAAGTCACTAAACGCCTTCAGAATAAAAGCAACGGAAGCAAAAAAGTGTGAATTTTCATTCCAAGTTTTGGAACATTTGATGGATTTAAATCCCAGAACACGGTGAAGAAATATAATTCATTCATTTAAATTGTTGGTAAATGTTTTTCTCTCAATTTTAAACATGTTTCTATTTTTCTCATAACATTACATAAAGCATTTTATTTTGTTCCGTTCACTAAACCTCCAGGGTACATCCCAAGTCTCCGTCATCAGAAACAGACTGTCGCTTCACGTGAAGCACCTGAGGAAAGGTCGTCTCATGTCTCTTAAAACATATCTCCTCGTTTCCTCTCTCCTCGCATGGTTTCCTCCATGCCTCCCTGGTGGGAGGGACTAGGACGCAAGGAAAGGACGCGAGTGAGGGAAACGGGGATGCTAAGAGACTTGAGATGTGCCCTGGTTCACCTGTGAGGGTCACGAGCGGAGATGGAGGTTCAGAGGTTGTGAGAGATATAAACTACTCACTTCATTTTAATATTATGAGATAAAATAGCACTAGGATATTAAACATTACACTATAATGTGGTACATTACAACAGGATCATTATGGCAGAACATTATAATAGATTAAATGTCATTTGAATATTAAAAACCAAACAAAAGGTTAAACAAACAAACAGAGAAATGTTTTAATTGAGCTTTAAGTGTTTATTGACAGTCACAGAGTTCATGAGGAGGTCTCAATATGAGACCACAACAGACCAGATGAGGACCAGAACAGAGGACCTATCATCGGACAAATTGTTTTGTTTTATTACGGAAACTTCTTGTTATTGAGAACAATAATTTGTTCATTGAGAGTTAATTTAATTAATTTTCCTTCTCTTTGTTTCAACGTATTTGTTTCATGTTCAAAGTAAATAAATATATAAAATGAAACTTCGAACCCGGGTCCCTCTTGCTGTGAGGTGACAGTGCTAGCCACTACACCACCGTGCAGCCCCGATCCCGACCCGACCCGATCCCGGGCGGTCCTTCTGTGTGGAGTTTGCACGTTCTCCCCGTTGCAGCGTGGGTTCCCTCCGGGTTCTCCGGCTTCCTCCCACAGTCCAAAGACATGCAGCTCAGGTTATTTGGAGACTATAAATTGCCCGTAGGCGTGAATGTGAGCGTGAATGTTTGTCTCTACATGTGCCCTGCGATGAACTGGTGACCTGTCCAGGGTGAACCCTGCCTTCACCCAATGTCAATAATGAATGAATGAAAATGAAACTTAAGGATCGTCTCTGTTCATCTTCATCAACATGAATCTCATTATTTCATGACTGTATGAGTATAATTATTAAACCTGTGAGATAAACATAGCATTTGTTTCTTTAAATGTTGCCGCCGCAAGGCATTGTGGGTCGGAATTATCTCCTTTCCTTTAGTAAACGAAGGTCCAGTGTTTCCTATGCTAAAGGAGATAGGAAAGGAAGCATTAAAGCACCTTTCCTCAGCATTTAGAGGATTCAAACAGCTGTTAAGGAACCTTAGAGACATTAGGTCACTCAGTGAGCAACCTTCAGAAGATAAAAATAACTTTTAGACCTCAGACCTCTAAAGACACGCCCCCTACAGTCCGTCTCTTCAGACCTCCAAAGACACGGCCCCTACCGGCCATCTCTTCAGACCTCTAAAGACACGCCCCCTACAGTCCGTCTCTTCAGACCGCTAAAGACACGCCCCCTACAGTCCGTCTCTTCAGGCCTCCAAAGACACGCCCCCTACAGTCCGTCTCTTCAGACCTCTAAAGACACGCCCCCTACAGTCCGTCTCTTCAGACCTCTAAAGACACGCCCCCTACAGTCCGTCTCTTCAGACCTCTAAAGACACGCCCCCTACAGTCCGTCTCTTCAGACCTCTAAAGACACGCCCCCTACAGTCCGTCTCTTCAGACCGCTAAAGACACGCCCCCTACAGTCCGTCTCTTCAGGCCTCCAAAGACACGCCCCCTACAGTCCGTCTCTTCAGACCTCTAAAGACACGCCCCCTACAGTCCGTCTCTTCAGACCTCTAAAGACACGCCCCCTACAGTCCGTCTCTTCAGACCTCTAAAGACACGCCCCCTACAGTCCGTCTCTTCAGACCTCCAAAGACACACCCCATACCGGCCGTCTCTTCAGACCTCTAAAGACACGCCCCCTACAGTCCGTCTCTTCAGACCTCTAAAGACACGCCCCCTACAGTCCGTCTCTTCAGACCTCTAAAGACACGCCCCCTACAGTCCGTCTCTTCAGACCTCTAAAGACACGCCCCCTACAGTCCGTCTCTTCAGACCTCCAAAGACACGCCCCATACCGGCCGTCTCTTCAGACCTCTAAAGACACGCCCCCTACAGTCCGTCTCTTCAGACCTCTAAAGACACGCCCCCTACAGTCCGTCTCTTCAGACCTCCAAAGACACGCCCCCTACAGTCCGTCTCTTCAGACCTCTAAAGACACGCCCCCTACAGTCCGTCTCTTCAGGCCTCCAAAGACACGCCCCCTACAGTCCGTCTCTTCAGACCTCTAAAGACACGCCCCCTACAGTCCGTCTCTTCAGGCCTCCAAAGACACGCCCCCTACAGTCCGTCTCTTCAGACCTCCAAAGACACACCCCCTACAGTCCGTCTCTTCCAAAGATACGCCCCCTAAATCTCATCATGAACGTAAACAACAAACATGGCTCCTGTTAGAACAGCTGGTGGAAGACTCTGGTGACGAGGAAAGACAGACAGGCAGTCAGGCAGACAGGTAGACAGTCAGACAGACAGCTCGAGACAACCGCAGATACCTGATTGTTTTTCTTACTTTTTGTCAAAGCTTTTGACTCATTGATAGTTTTTTCAGGATGTAACGAGAATTTAAACAACATCTCAGTGTCACTGTGACGACCATCACCAAGTCTTTAAGGACATTTATTGTGGCCGGACTTCAGAGGTAACAATGTCCTCTCGATGATAATGTGTGTTTCTGGTAAACTAACTTCGTGTGGTTGAGACCTGCTCCTGAAGCTCCGACTGGTGGTCGGTGAACCTCTTCAGGTGGTAGCGCAGCACTCCTTTGGTTTTGAACGTCTTGCCGCAGCCGCAGGCATGAGGCCGCTCACCGGTGTGGTCGAGCTGGTGGACCCGCAGCAGCGAGCTGGTGAAGAAGAACTCCCCGCAGGTGATGCAGTAGTGGCTCTTCTCTCCGGTGTGTTTGGTTCTCCGGTGGCTCAGCAGCGAGCCAGACGTGATGAAGCTTTGGCCGCAGTCGCGGCATCCGAACGGACGCTCGCCGGTGTGGATCCTCTCGTGGGCCCTCCAGGAGTTGTGGTAGGAGAAGGACTTGTCGCAGTACGAGCACTGGTACAGCTTCTCCTTGGTGTGGCTCAGTCGGTGCATCTTCAGGTAGTGGGCGATGGTGAAGCTCTTCCCGCAGTCGTCGCAGGCGAAGGGCTTCTCACCCACGTGGAACAGCGTGACGTGAGACCTCAGGTGGGACGACTGGGTGAACCTCTTCCCGCAAGTGGTGCAGAGGAACGGTCGCTCCCCAGTGTGGGTGACCATGTGGGACTTGAGGTGGGGCGACTGGGTGAACCTCTTCCCGCACTCTCTGCACTTGTAGGGCTTCAGTCCGGTGTGGGTGCGGTGGTGCAGCTTCAGGCCCTGCAGGCTGGAGAAACACTTGCCGCACTCTGCGCAGTGGTAGTCCCTCAGGTCCTCGTGGGTCCTCTGGTGGACCCGCATGCCGCTCAGCAGCTTGAAGGCTTTGCTGCAGGTGGGGCATTTGTGCGGCTTCCTGTTGGAGTGGGTCACCTGGTGGAGCTTCAGGCTCTGAGGGTTACCAAAGGTCTTCTTGCACTTCAGGCACGGCAGCAGCTTCGGGTTCTTGTGCGACTTACGGTGGAAGTTGAAACCCTGGTAGGAGACGAACATCTTGTCGCAGACTTTGCAGCGGTAGCACTTCTCCCCCTTGTGAACCTCCAGGTGCTCGTCGAGCTCGTCCTGCTCGCCGAAGCCATCCCCGCAGAACCAGCACTTGAAGGGTTTGGTCCCGGAGTGTGTCCGGTGGTGCGTCTTCCAGTCCCTCTTCAGAGCGAAGGTCTTGTCGCAGTAGGAGCACCGGTAGGGCTCCCTGCGGTCGTGGATCTGCTGGTGGACTACCAGGCTCATCAGAGTCGGGTAGGTCTTCCCGCACCGCCAGCACTGGTTGGGTTTCTGTCCTCGGTGGGTTCTCAGGTGAGCCTCCAGGTGAGACCTCTTGTAGAAGCCTTTGGTACACTCGGAGCAGTAGACCATCTTTCTGCCCGTGTTCGTCGGGTGGCGTCGTGTCGACCTCTGGTGACATAACTCAGGGTGATCGTCTGTTGGGGATGATTGACAGGATGCACAAACATTTCTGTAACTTTTCTTAAAGGAAGTTAGAATAATAATGAATTACTCTGTTCTTACCAAGAGACAGGAAGTCCCGCCCCTCCAGCCACAGCCTGCAGTCGGTCAGTTTGACGGACAGCTTCTTGAAGACGGTGAAGGTCTGGATCTCTACTTCTTCTGGTTCTGGTTTGATCTGAACGGCCTGAAACTGATCAGGAGTGAAAGTACAACATGGTTACTCTAAGACTGAAGTATTTATGTAACAGAGTACTTCTACTGTAACAGAGTACTTCTACTGTAATAAAGTACTTGCACTGTAACAGAGTACTTATACTGTGTGGTAGTGGTACTCTCACTGTGTGGTAGTAGTACCGTTACTGTGTGGTAGTCGTACTCTCACTGTGTGGTAGTAGTACCGTTACTGTGTGGTAGTAGTACTCTCACTGTGTGGTAGTAGTACCGTTACTGTGTGGTAGTAGTACTCTCACTGTGTGGTAGTAGTACCGTTACTGCGTGGTAGTAGTACTCTCACTGTGTGGTAGTAGTACTCTCACTGTGTGGTAGTAGTACCGTTACTGTGTGGTAGTAGTACTCTCACTGTGTGGTAGTAGTACCGTTACTGCGTGGTAGTAGTACTCTCACTGTGTTGTGTGGTAGTAGTACCGTTACTGTGTGGCAGTACTACTCTCACTGTGTGGCAGTAGTCCTCTCACTGTGTGGTAGTAGTACCGTTACTGTGTGGCAGTACTACTCTCACTGTGTGGCAGTAGTCCTCTCACTGTGTGGTAGTAGTACCGTTACTGTGTGGTTGTAGAACCGTTACTGTGTGATAGTAGTACTCTCACTGTGTGGCAGTAGTACTCTCACTGTGTGGTAGTAGAACCGTTACTGTGTGATAGTAGTACTCCCACTGTGTGGTAGTAGTACCGTTACTGCGTGGTAGTAGTACTCTCACTGTGTGGTAGTAGTACCGTTACTGTGTGGTAGTAGTACTCTCACTGTGTGGCAGTAGTACCGTCACTGTGTGGTAGTAGTACTCTCACTGTGTGGCAGTAGTACTCTCACTGTGTGGTAGTAGTACCGTCACTGTGTGGTAGTAGTACTCTCACTGTGTGGTAGTAGTACCGTCACTGTGTGGTAGTAGTACTCTCACTGTGTGGCAGTACTACTCTCACTGTGTGGCAGTAGTACTCTCACTGTGTGGCAGTAGTACTCTCACTGTGTGGTAGTAGAACCGTTACTGTGTGATAGTAGTACTCCCACTGTGTGGTAGTAGTACCGTTACTGCGTGGTAGTAGTACTCTCACTGTGTGGTAGTAGTACCGTTACTGTGTGGCAGTAGTACTCTCACTGTGTGGCAGTAGTACTCTCACTGTGTGGTAGTAGTACCGTCACTGTATGGTAGTAGTACTCTCACTGTGTGGCAGTACTACTCTCACTGTGTGGCAGTAGTACCGTTACTGTGTGGCAGTAGTACTCTCACTGTGTGGCAGTAGTACTCTCACTGTGTGGCAGTAGTACTGTTACTACAGTAAATGAGTCCTGGTGGTAAACATCACTGCAGACTCTACATCCAGACCCACAGGAGACAGAACCTCAAACTAAACTCCATTCACGTTTATCCACGTTAAACCAGAGGAATAAATGAGGTTCTTTCGTTCTTTAAACAGAACCTGCAGCTCTTCTTCGTCTGTTTATCTTCACACCGGCTCGTTTTCTACCGTTTTACCGGAACAGAGCTCGGTCCGGTTGAGGCCGAATCACCGACAGCTCGGTTCTAACACATCTCGTCATCATTGATCGGGTCACGTGTTCGTTCGAGCTCTTTAGACTCGGTTCTTTAAACGTTCTGTTTTATGAATGGAGTTTGGCGACAGGTTCTAATTCCCACCGATCCAGACGCTAGCTCCGTTAGCTTAGCTGCAAACCGGCTCCGGTCGGTCGGTGTGTTTACCGGCGATGACGCGTCGGTCTCCATCGCTCCGGTCCGGTTCCGTTAAAAATAAAAGTTGCGTTTCGAGCGAACAGCAGCAGCTTCTTCTGCAGCAGCAGCTGGAGCAGACTTCCGGGGAAAGTTCAACCTCCCAAAAAAAAAAAAAAGGGAAAGTCTGAAAAATTGTATTATATATTTATACAACATCCGGTCTGAGTTTTGTTCCCGGTTTGACACTTTATATTCACCAATGATCATTTCTAATGAAAATGTGATGAAATATTTGATTGAGTTTTTAACCTGGAGACAGAAATCTGAATATTTAATTACATCACCATGTTTAATATGTACACCTTTACTGATCATTACAGTCTGAATATTTAATATGTATTTAAATACAGAACCAAATGGACAGAATACATAAATATATTTAAGACGCACCCAATGGCGTTTGAGTAAAAACCCATGTCCTAGACCTGCTCTTACATTTACTTTACATTTTTAACTTTATTTTTCTCTGTGTATGTAATTTATTGACCCGACGGTCACATTGTTTTTTATGCTTTTAAATGTCTGCTCTGTTAAGCACTTTGTGATGTTACGTCTGTGAAAAGCACTCTAAATAAATAAATTTCATTCATAAGAGTCAAACTGTGGATCATATACTTTTATTTAGTACACAGCTACAAGTACTTTGAAAAGAAATATTCTACTTCTGCAGCACATTTATCAGTTGTTAGAGAACAGAGTACAATAGAAGCTCATTAGTACCTTCACTGAGGCATAAACAGAAGTATTAACATCAGATCCAGGATCAGTTATGAGCAGAAACACAAGAGTTAAATAATATTTTTATTAAAAACAACTTTCATTAATAAACAATAAGATTTATATTCATATACATCAGTCAAAATCAACATGGATCTCTCCAGCACCCTGGCGTGGTCCAGCAGGGGGCAGCAGCTGCTTCCAGATGGTTCTGAACAGGTGAAAAGGGTCTTTAAAACAAGCCAATAATAATAGAAGCTGAAACAAACAGCAGGAAATATAAAGACTCCCGAGTCACATGACCATCACATGACCCTGCTGACCTGGGATCAGACGAACGCTTCGGTCGGACTTTGTCACAGCACCCCCCTCTCTCTGAGAACACTCTGCCTGAGGGGGGGGGCGCTACAATTCGGCCTTTTGTTCACATCATCTCCCAGCAGAGCTAAGCCCCGCCCACTCAGCTGATTGGATGCGTGTTGAAATGTGAGCTTCACTCACCGCCATGGTGTGACATCACGGCCTCAAGATGACCTCACCGCTTCGGCGGCGGCGGCGGCGGCGGCGGCGGGGGGGGGGGTTCTGTCGTTCTGTCAGAGCCAATCAGAGAGCAGAGGAGGTAAACAGGTGAGAACTCAACACAGGTACACGGATGAGGTAAAGAACCCTAGACCAGAACCAGAACCCTGGATCAGAAGACGCTTCAGCTCAGTTTTGTCACGGCCCCCCCCTCTGTGAACAGACTGCTAGGGGGGGGCTTCAATCGGCCTTTCGTTTCATCACTTCAAGAGTACTTCTAGTGTGTAGTATTACTACTGTTACTTGTAACAGAGTACTTCTAGTGTGTAGTATTACTACATCAGAGTATTTCTTAAATCTCTGGTAGAACAAAGGAACCAAACCTGTAAGTTTGTTCACTAAATATATTGCTAACGTCACAAACACATTCTGGTCGCCATCTTGACTAAATGTTGCCGCCACACAGACACTACTGTCTTCAGTTCTTTGTCCGTTTGTTGAATCACTTCTTACCGTTAACGGATCCATCGAAGCCGGTCGGAGCCTGGAGTTAGCCGCCGCAGCTAACGTTAGCTGGTTAACGCATCACATTCACAGTTATCTTTAGTAGTCAGTGAAAGCACACCGACCACCAGACGGACCGTAACGTTCACATCGACGCTGTTCTCGGCGGTAGCGCCGTCTCCTCTCCGTCCAACTTCATGCTGTCAAACTTTCCTGGAGTAAAAAAAAAACAGCGCCAAGTTATCTTTATACGATCCAGCAACCAATCACAGAGTGGATCAGAGCCATGGTGCGGTATGACCCGCCCTACTCTGCTTCTGATTGGGTCACCCTGACACAACCCTAACCGTGCCCAAACGAACCAATCCAACCAACGAAGGCAACGAGTACTAGCCAATCAGAGGGAAAGTAGTGCGGGTCGTGCTGTTTGGACCAATTGTAATCCAGCTCCTACACACATATTTACTACGCTGGGAAAAGCCAATGAAGGCATCACCAACCGTTATTTAAAATTTAAAAAACGGTCGATTTATGAAGTTTTCACCCGTTTTATTTTAAGTTTGTTTTTATGACATATGATAAAGAGAAGAAGAAGGTGTGAAGATAAAGAGAAGAAGGAGGTGTGAAGATAAAGATGGACGCCAGAGACAAGCGATTGGATCCCGTCCGGAGCGGTTTGTCTCTGAGGAGGAAAACCAGGTGATAGATAGATAGATAGATAGATAGACTTTATTTCAGACTCGGGGTCCATACAGACAGATGCATAAAAAGACAGACACAAACAATAAAAGTACGGAGGCCTAGCAATGCCTTACAAAGAGACAGCTGTACCAATGTCGCCACAGCTGGACTGGTAGCGTGTGGTGCTAAACCTTATGTTGGTTAAAACAAGTATGATCCCATTTACAGAGCCATTCAGTCTACAGATGAATTTGTACATGAAATTTCTTAAAACTGTTTGGAAAGTGTTGACTTGTGCAGCCACAAACATTTCACTAGCACTACTCCATCTCGCTCTCTTTAACAGTATTCTCATGGCGTCATTGTACGTGACTTGAAGTCTCTGTAAACTCTTTGTTCTGTAGTTTGACCACAAGTGTGCAGTAGAGTGGAGTACAATATGCTCTGAACAGAGACATCTTCACTCCATCTGTACACACACCAGACTAACGTGAGACTCTTTGTTGTGCAGACATCATAGGACATTGCCTAGAAATGTCGTTATCATCAGTCATGTGTTCTGTTATAAAATGACCAAGATATTTTACTTCACTACAGACACCAAGATTATTGTCAGACAATTTGAAGTCAGGGAAGTTTAGACATGTGTCCTCTTTAGTTGGACAGATCAGGATAGCACTCTTACTGGCGTTGTATCTGATGTCATGTTCCACACCATACACAGTACATATAGTGAGGAGCTGCTGAAGACCAGCGCTAGAAGGACTAAAGATCACCAGATCATCTGCAGACATGATGTGATTAACCAGAGTATTACCCATCATGCACCAGGATTACAGGCTTTCAATGCTTGGACAGATCATCAATATACAGATTAAACAGAACTTGTCTGACACCATTGCTAACCCCAAATGGGGCTGACACACTTTTACCCCATTTTACTCTCATAGTCTGGTGCTCATACCAGTAAGCCAGAATTCTCACAATGTATGTGGGGACACCTCTTTGGCTCAGTTTAAAAAATAACTTACTGTGATTAACACGATCAAAAGCTTTGGAGGCATCAATAAAACACATCAACACTGATGAGTTTTGACCTCTGTATTTATTTACAGTTTCCTTGAAGGCATATAAACACAAGTCAGTGCCATGTTTGGCTTTGAAGCCCAACTGGTTATCTGTGGAGGTGATGAAGTTCTGTGTTCTGTCCAGCAGAATTCTTTCCAGGACTTTTGACAGTACGCTGGCCAAAGCAATGGGCCTGTAATTCTCTAGGCTACATACTTTACCAGCTTTGTTTTGAATGACTGGCACTAAGAGAACAGACAGCATTGAGTCTGGTAACAAGCCGTGAATCATGAAGCCAGTAAAACAAACAGCGAGGAGAGGAGCTAACCTCGGACGAGCATCTTTAAGGTGTTCAGCAGTAATACGGTCGAAACCACTTGTTTTGCCTTCAGACAGTTTATTTATTGATCTTCAGCAGCTTCTTCAACACTCCGGACTACAAGAACCTGTTCCTCTGTCGGGACCCTGAAGATGGAGGACCCCCCTCAAAATGTCCAAGCTAAAGTGATCTGCGGGTCGAGAAGTCATCACGAGAGAAAATGTCCGAAAGATTTTAGTGATCCAAGAAGTTGAGGGAGAAGACGCCAAGAGCTTCATCATTGCTGTCTCTGAGGAGGTGGCACAGCTAGCTAAGCTAAGGCTAATTAAAGCTCAGGCTAATTATAGCTAAGGCTAACAGTTAGGCTAGCTAGAAGCTAATGCTAATTATAGCTAAGGCTAACATTTAGGCTAACAACTGGAAGCTAAGGCTAATTCAAGCGAGGCTAACATTTAGGCTAACTGGAGCTAAGGCTAATTCAAGCGAAGGCTAAATTTTAGGCTAACTGGAAGCTAAGGCTAAATCAAGCGAAGGCTAACATTTGGACTAACTGGAAACTAAGGCAAATTGAAGTTTAGGCTAACATTTAGGCTAACTGAAAGCTCAGGCTGATTGAAGTTTAGGCTAACTGTAAGCGAAGGCAAATTTAAGATACGGCTAGTATGAATATGGCAAATTTAAGATTAAGCTTAACTGGCCAATTCAAGATCATTAAAGCTAACTGGAAGCTATGGCTAATTCAAAATGAGCCAACATTAGGGCTAGCTGTGAGCTATGGCTCATTCAAGATAAGGCCAACTGTTAGCTTTAGCTAAGGCTAACACGTTGTCCATGGCAGTTGTTTCCAAACACTGGGTCAGGATGCACAGTTCTCAATTCCTTTGGTTAGAAACCTGCTCTACCTGCAGGTTAAAGGTGTGTCCTCTGCTCTCAGGTGACCTGCCCGTTGCTTATTAACCCGGAGACGAGCAGAAGATGGGCGGTGGGCTCAGCCGAGGAGGCTCTGAGGTCCACGGAGCAGCAGAGGAACGAGGCGCTGGTGATGGAGGCTCAGATGGAGGGAGGAACCTTCCTCACTTATCCCGACGCTCTTCACGAGGACCAGCTTCATGGAAACACCTTCACAGACGACACTGAAGAGGGGTAGGACAGACTTCTTCTTCTTCTCTAACACTGAAGCTTCTTCTTCTTCTTCTTGGCCCAATCCCAACGTCCCCCCTGAACCCTCAGACCCTGAACCCTCAGACCCTGAACCCTCAAGGACTCACTGAGGTGACCTGGTGAGTGGGTGAGTGTGAGACGGTGAGGGCTTGAGATGGTGTGAGTATGAACGGGACATATCACGTTACCATGAAAACAACAACATATGATGTATAGTTGTGTATTTACTCAGGTAGGGAGGAGGAGGAGGTGCTCAGGTTAACTCAGGTAGGGAGGAGGGAGAGGAGGTGCTCAGGTTAACTCGGGTAGGGAGGGAGATGAGGTGCTCAGGTTAACTCGGGTAGGGAGGAGGGAGAGGAGGTGCTCAGGTTAACTCAGGTAGGGAGGGAGAGGAGGTGCTCAGGTTAACTCAGGTAGGGAGGAGGAGGAGGTGCTCAGGTTAACTCGGGTAGGGAGGAGGAGGAGGTGCTCAGGTTAACTCGGGTAGGGAGGAGGGAGAGGTGCTCAGGTTAACTCGGGGAGGGAGAGGAGGTGCTCAGGTTAACTCGGGGAGGGAGAGGAGGTGCTCAGGTTAACTCAGGTAGGGAGAGGAGGTGCTCAGGTTAACTCAGGTAGGGAGGAGGAGGTGCTCAGCTCAGGTTAACTCAGGTAGGGAGGAGGAGGTGCTCAGGTTAACTCAGGTAGGGAGGAGGAGGAGGTGCTCAGGTTAACTCGGGTAGGGAGGAGGAGGTGCTCAGGTTAACTTAGGTAGGGAGGAGGAGGTGCTCAGGTTAACTTAGGTAGGGAGGAGGAGGTGCTCAGGTTAACTCAGGTAGGGAGGAGGTACTCAGGTTAACTCAGGTAGGGAGGAGGAGGAGGTGCTCAGGTTAACTCAGGTAGGGAGGAGGAGGAGGTGCTCAGGTTAACTCAGGTAGGGAGGAGGAGGAGGTGCTCAGGTTAACTCAGGTAGGGAGGAGGAGGAGGTGCTCAGGTTAACTCAGGTAGGGAGGAGGGAGAGGAGGTGCTCAGGTTAACTCAGGTAGGGAGGAGGGAGAGGAGGTGCTCAGGTTAACTCAGGTAGGGAGGAGGAGGTGCTCAGGTTAACTCAGGTAGGGAGGAGGAGGTGCTCAGGTTAACTCAGGTAGGGAGGAGGAGGTGCTCAGGTTAACTCAGGTAGGGAGGAGGAGGTGCTCAGGTTAACTCAGGTAGGGAGGAGGAGGTGATCAGGTTAACTCGGGTAGGGAGGAGGAGGTGCTGATGTGACTCTTCTGTGTCCTCAGGTGAACAGGAGTCTGTACGGAGCTGAAGTCTCCTCTGAGTCCTGGATCAGGTACCTGGACCACATCGATGACCAAGTCCAGGATGGACTGTTCCAGCTGGTGCTCAGATCTCTGACCTTCCTATTGGACAACATGAACCCACAGGTACACACCTGGAATCTGAGGAATTCAAAGTATGGAGGCCGGTCTGACGGTCAGTCTGCAGCTGCAGGAAACAGGAATTGTGTTTGAGCCGTCAGTGGGCGTCGGCCTCTCTGACCTCCTGCAGAGCATCTACTCAGCAGCCAGTCTGCCTCTCAGGGTCTCTGAGAGACGCCACGGCAACTACCAGGTGAGTCTGACATCACTCACTCTTTGCAGGCTGCTGTTTCTGACAAATAATCTGTCTGTCTGTCAGTCAGGTGTCCCTGCAGCAGAGTCCGGATCTCTCTGCCTTGGAACAGGAAGTGATGCATCGCCTTCTGCAGGTGAAGGAGGAGGCGGAGCGTCTGTCGGCGGGGCTGGACAGGTATGCGTACCTGTGGCAGAGCGACAGGAGGGAGGTGATGCAGGAGTTCCTGACTTACAGCAGACAGCTGGGAGACGAGGAGGTGGAGGTGGAGGAAGCCCCGCCCACCCTGAAGGACTTCCAGAGAGAGGTGAGACTCACCTGTCCAGGTGTTTTAATGCAGAGATCAGGGTTCGTACGGTTATGGAAAACCTGGAAAAGTCATGGAATTTTAAAATGGTTATTTCCAGGCCTGGACAAGTGCTTGAAAAAAATAAAATCCCAAAAGTTTTGGAAAAGTCATGGAAATTTGTTATATTTATATTTTCATGTCGTTCATTTACGCTGAGTGGTCAGCCGGCGTTTCTCAGACTGGAGTGAGACGAGGAGCAAAGGTGATGTGGTGATCTTCTCAATAGAACATCTTTGACGTGTGGAGTCTCGGCCAATCAGCGTTCAGATGTGTACAGCGTCTTCATTTCCCTCCGTTACAGTTTGAGTTCCGTTATGTTCCGTTACCGTTCAGACTTGCTGGGTTAAGTTAACGTCCACTGCATGCGGAACTTTATCGACCGTCAACGTTCGTCATTGTCACGATTTAGAAGGAAAAAACGTAACGTGATGAAACATGCAGCCCCCCCCCCGTGTTCCGGTTCAGTTCACGCGGTCACTCGTTAACGTTAAACCGGAACACCGGCGCATCTGCTGGCAGGTTGTTTGTTTTAACTCAAAGTAGAATGAGATGATTTCATGGTCGGAATAACTTTCATGACCACGAAACATGAGGCCCAGATACTGAAGAGATGATGAGGTCAGAGAGCTTCAGGGAGAGGAGGCTGTCTGTAGCGCAGCTTGATGCAGGATGAGATGTGAGTGGAGCTGGGACTGGATAAAGGTGGAGCTGGGCCTGGATAAAGGTGGAGCTGGGCCTGGATAAAGGTGGAGCTGGGCCTGGATAAAGGAGGAGCTGGGCCTGGGATAAAGGTGGAGCTGGGCCTGGGATAAAGGAGGAGCTGGGCCTGGATAAAGGAGGAGGTGGGCCTGGATAAAGGAGGAGGTGGGCCTGGGATAAAGGTGGAGGTGGGCCTGGATAAAGGTGGAGCTGGGCCTGGATAAAGGTGGAGCTGGGCCTGGATAAAGGTGGAGCTGGGCATGGATAAAGGAGGAGCTGGGCCTGGATAAAGGTGCAGCTGGGCCTTGGATAAAGGTGGAGGTGGGCCTGGATAAAGGTGGAGTTGGGCCTGGATAAAGGTGGAGCTGGGCCTGGATAAAGGTGGAGCTGGGCCTGGATAAAGGAGGAGCTGGGCCTGGGATAAAGGTGGAGCTGGGCCTGGGATAAAGGAGGAGCTGGGCCTGGATAAAGGAGGAGGTGGGCCTGGATAAAGGAGGAGGTGGGCCTGGATAAAGGAGGAGGTGGGCCTGGGATAAAGGTGGAGGTGGGCCTGGATAAAGGTGGAGCTGGGCCTGGATAAAGGTGGAGCTGGGCCTGGATAAAGGTGGAGCTGGGCATGGATAAAGGAGGAGCTGGGCCTGGATAAAGGTGCAGCTGGGCCTTGGATAAAGGTGGAGGTGGGCCTGGATAAAGGTGGAGTTGGGCCTGGATAAAGGTGGAGCTGGGCCTGGATAAAGGAGGAGCTGGGCCTGGATAAAGGTGGAGCTGGGCCTGGATAAAGGAGGAGCTGGGCCTGGATAAAGGAGGAGCTGGGCCTGGATAAAGGAGGAGCTGGGCCTGGATAAAGGAGGAGCTGGGCCTGGATAAAGGTGGAGGTGGGCCTGGATAAAGGTGGAGGTGGGCCTGGATAAAGGAGGAGCTGGGCCTGGATAAAGGAGGAGCTGGGCCTGGATAAAGGTGGAGCTGGGCCTGGATAAAGGAGGAGCTGGGCCTGGATAAAGGAGGAGCTGGGCCTGGATAAAGGTGGAGGTGGGCCTGGATAAAGGTGGAGATGGGCCTTGGATAAAGGTGGAGGTGGGCCTGGATAAAGGTGGAGCTGGGCCTGGATAAAGGTGGAGCTGGGCCTGGATAAAGGAGGAGCTGGGCCTGGATAAAGGAGGAGCTGGGCCTGGATAAAGGTGGAGGTGGGCCTGGATAAAGGTGGAGATGGGCCTTGGATAAAGGTGGAGGTGGGCCTGGATAAAGGAGGAGCTGGGCCTGGATAAAGGAGGAGCTGGGCCTGGATAAAGGTGGAGGTGGGCCTGGATAAAGGAGGAGCTGGGCCTGGATAAAGGAGGAGCTGGGCCTGGATAAAGGAGGAGCTGGGCCTGGATAAAGGTGGAGCTGGGCCTGGATAAAGGTGGAGCTGGGCCTGGATAAAGGTGGAGCTGGGCCTGGATAAAGGAGGAGCTGGGCCTGGATAAAGGTGGAGCTGGGCCTGGATAAAGGAGGAGCTGGGCCTGGATAAAGGAGGAGCTGGGCCTGGATAAAGGTGGAGGTGGGCCTGGATAAAGGTGGAGGTGGGCCTGGATAAAGGAGGAGCTGGGCCTGGATAAAGGTGGAGCTGGGCCTGGATAAAGGAGGAGCTGGGCCTGGATAAAGGTAGAGCTGGGCCTTGGATAAAGGTAGAGCTGGGCCTTGGATAAAGGTGGAGCTGGGCCTGGATAAAGGTGGAGCTGGGCCTGGATAAAGGTGGAGCTGGGCCTGGATAAAGGAGGAGCTGGGCCTGGATAAAGGTGGAGCTGGGCCTGGATAAAGGAGGAGCTGTGCCTGGATAAAGGTGGAGCTGGGCCTGGATAAAGGTGGAGCTGGGCCTGGATAAAGGTGGAGCTGGGCCTGGATAAAGGTGGAGGTCTAAACAGACGTGAGTACAGCTTCCTGCTGTCAGTGTGTTAAACACATTGATATTCAGGGGATGCTACAGATGAAGTCCAGTAACAAGGGCTCATGTGTCCTCATCACACTGTTCACTGTTCACTGTTCACTGTGATGACCACAGCCAGTGGACCAACAGGCCCACGCTGCTCTCTGAACCCTGAAGTAATGAGGGTTAAGGTTCCTGTACCTTCATGTCAGCAGGTTGTAATGCAGAGGTGTGTATAGATCACAGATATTATTAGAGTAGATGATCGTTTTCATTTAAATAGTTTCACTGGATTGACTGCATATTAACAGCCGTACAGTAACAGGGTTCAATGAAAGATGTGCACTAGCTGGATGCTGCTGCCTACTAAAGCTCTCATTGATGTGTCCGTGTTATGAACGCCTGTCAACCAGAGTATGTTTATAAATGTTTATTCTTTTAATCAAACTATTGTCTCTCATTCGTTTGTGTCATTTAAGGTAGACTGTATGCTTTGGAATTCTCATTGTTAGTTGAAATACATTTTCTCACTTTTTCATGAATACACCGAGATTTCACATCATGTTTGGTCATGGAAATTCGGTTAAAATTCATGGAAAAGTCATGGAAATCCATTGGTCAAAATGTGTATGAACCCTGAGAGATGTGTTTCTGTTTCAGATCGAGTCTCTCCACAGACTGAGCAGACTGAGGTGACTCACCTGGATGACATCATCGTTCTGCACAGCTGGCTGCAGGTGGACCTCAGAACCTTCAAAGACTCCCTGCTGTCAGTCGTACAGGAGTGGAAACACCTGTACACGGAGTACCTGCTGGACTCAGTCAGGGACAGGTGAGCCCACCTGAGACCTGCTGAACCCAGTCTACCGAAACCACCTGGAGCTGAGTGTGATTCTTAAGTTTTAAAGGTGCGACACAGAAGTTCTTAAGTGCGAGTGTGTGTGCAGTCTGCAGCAGGTGACTCACCATCGTGGCGATAATGAAGTCTTCATCTTCATCCAGCTTCCCTCTGACAGAAACCATCTTCCTGCTCGAAGCTGCAGGAGTGGAGCGACCTGAACACCAGTCAGCTCAGCTAGGTCGTGACATCATTGTAGCTCCGCCCACACCTGCCCCAACACAGGAAGTCACATGACACCGTCTAAAGACTGTGTGAAAGTTTTATTCTTTTCATTGCATGTAGTTTATTTACCTGTTCACACACCTGTCTGTCACGCTGTAGTTACTCCGTGTTCTGTAAGTCACACATGCAGCCAATCAGCTCGTTGCGTTAACCTCAACACCTGCTGCTAACGGCGCCGCATCGAGAACCAGCGCATCGAGACCGCCGCATCGAGACCGCCGCATCGAGAACCGCCGCATCGAGACCGCCGCATCGAGACCGCCGCATCGAGACCGGCGTCGTGGCATCGAGACCCGCCGCATCGAGACCGCCGCATCGAGAACCGCCGCATCGAGACCGCCGCATCGAGACCCGCCGCATCGAGACCGCCGCATCGAGACCGCCGCATTGAGACCCGCCGCATCGAGACCGCCGCATCGAGAACCGCCGCATCGAGACCGCCGCATCGAGAACCGCCGCATCGAGACCGTCGTGGCGTCGTGGCATCGAGACCCGCCGCATCGAGACCCGCCGCATCGAGACCGCCGCATCGAGACCGTCGTGGCGTCGTGGCATCGAGACCCGCCGCATCGAGAACCGCCGCATCGAGACCGCCGCATCGAGACCGCCGCATCGCATCGAGAACCGCCGCATCGAGACCGCCGCATCGAGACCGTCGTGGCATCGAGACCGCCGCATCGAGAACCACTCGGCACGAACACACAAACGTTACAGCAGCAATGTTTTGTCTAAATATCAGGAATTATTGCTGCATACATGTCATTATGGGCCTAGTTTTTAGTTTTGGGTCAGTTGGCGTTATTTGTTTGTCATTGTGGATCAACGTCCATCATGAAGATCATATTGTTGTTTCTCTGTGTTGCAGAGTTGATCACCTGAAGAGGAGACTCCTGGAACATTAAATGTATTATTTCACTGGTTCCTGTGATGATTAAAAGTTGATTTGATGCTGGTCCTCTGAGTTCTCGTGAACATGAACTAAGTGTTTTGTAGTGAGTACAGTCTCAGTCCAGATGTTCAACCTCTGTCTTGGGACTTTGTGGGTTAGTCTGAGAGAGGTCTGTGCTCCGAACTTTAAAGAGTAAATGGACTTTAAAAATTCTTCAGTGAGATTCCAGAGACACAAAGAACCACAACAAGATAAATAAATGATTTAATAGAATTTCTGTCTTTCTTCAAAAGCTGTAATTGACACAAAAGACTTTCCATCCAGCAGGCAGATGGGTCCGGTCTACAGTCTGGTACTGGTCTGACACCTTCAGGACCAAAAGGAACCAGACAAACCAGAAAGTAAAAGAGGCACGATGATGAGAAACGTGATCTAAAAAACTAACTCATTAAAATGAAAGTCCTCATAACACTCGCCGTCTCCATGGCAACAGAAAAACCTAATTGTCTCGGCTGGCTCTGAGGTCAGAGGTCCGCCCCGGCTGCTGCCATCACCACACAGGCAGAGGCAGCGGCCAATCAAAGAGCAGCTAGCGGCGGTAGACTCCGAAGGCCACCAGGCTGAGGAAGATGGTGACGCCGACCAGCGAGGCGGTGGCCGGGGCGGTGAAGAACTGCCTGTACTGGATCTGACAATACCAGAGCACCGACAGCATGAGGACCAGCAGGGGGACCATCAGGCTGCCCACATTCAGAGCCACCTGCACCTGGTCCACGGGCCGAGGCCCCCCCGCAGCCCCCCGACCAGCGTGCGGTGAGATGTGACAGTGCAGGACACAGTTATGAACCAAGTTCAGGGAGGCCAGAGTCTGAGCGTCGTCCTGCAGCAGCTGACCCTGATAGATCAACCGCACCTGCTGCTCCTGACCCGCAAAGTAGGTTCTGAAAGGGTAGAGAACAGGTTAAAACCAGCACTAACACTCCTACAGTAGAGGTGTAGTAGAGGTACAGTAGAGGTACAGTAGTGATGTGGTAGAGGTACAGTAGAGGTACAGTAGAGGTGTAGTAGTGGTGTAGTAGAGGTACAGTAGAGGTGTAGTAGAGGTACAGTAGAGGTACAGTAGTAATGTAGTAGAGGTACAGTAGTAATGTAGTAGAGGTACAGTAGTGGTGCAGTAGAGGTACAGTAGAGGTACAGTAGTAAAGGTACAGTAGAGGTACAGTAGTAAAGGTACAGTAGAGGTACAGTAGTGGTGCAGTAGAGGTACAGTAGTGGTGCAGTAGAGGTACAGTAGTAATGTAGTAGAGGTACAGTAGAGGTACAGTAGTGGTGCAGTAGAGGTACAGTAGAGGTACAGTAGTAAAGGTACAGTAGTGGTGCAGTAGAGGTACAGTAGTGGTGCAGTAGAGGTACAGTAGTAGTGCAGTAGAGGTACAGTAGTGGTGCAGTAGAGGTACAGTAGTGGTGCAGTAGAGGTACAGTAGTAATGTAGTAGAGGTACAGTAGAGGTACAGTAGTGGTGCAGTAGAGGTACAGTAGTAATGTAGTAGAGGTACAGTAGTAGTGTAGTAGAGGTACAGTAGTAATGTAGTAGAGGTACAGTAGTAGTGTAGTAGAGGTACAGTAGTAGTGCAGTAGAGGTACAGTAGTAATGTAGTAGAGGTACAGTAGTAGTGTAGTAGAGGTACAGTAGAGGTACAGTAGTAGTGTAGTAGAGGTACAGTAGAGGTACAGTAGTAATGTAGTAGAGGTACAGTAGTGGTGCAGTAGAGGTACAGTAGTAATGTAGTAGAGGTACAGTAGTAGTGTCGTAGAGGTACAGTAGTAGTGTCGTAGAGGTACAGTAGAGGTACAGTAGTAATGTAGTAGAGGTACAGTAGTAGTGTAGTAGAGGTGTAGTAGAGGTACAGTAGAGGTACAGTAGTAATGTAGTAGAGGTACAGTAGTAGTGTAGTAGAGGTGTAGTAGAGGTACAGTAGAGGTACAGTAGTGGTGTAGTAGAGGTACAGTAGTGGTACAATAGTGATGTAGTAGAGGTACAGTAGTGGTGTAGTAGAGGTACAGTAGTGATGTAGTAGAGGTACAATAGTGGTGTAGTAGAGGTACAGTAGAGGTGTAGTAGAGGTACAGTAGAGGTGTAGTAGAGGTACAGTAGAGGTGTAGTAGAGGTACAGTAGTGGTGTAGTAGAGGTACAGTAGTGGTACAGTAGTGATGTAGTACTTTGTTACCGTTTGATGTATCCGATGGTGTCCTGTGGTTTGACCTGAGCTGTTCTCTCTGTGTCGTTCAGAAACTTCAGTCTGACCACCATGTTCCTCTGAGAGGATGAAGACTCTTCTTCTCCTCCTCCTCCTCCTCCTCCTCCTTCTCTGTTCCTGATACCATCTTCTCCTCCATCTCCATCTCCTCCTCCCTCCTCCCGCCTCCCTGCCCCCTTCTCCTCCTGGGTGGAGGTGTTGGTGGGCAGAGCTTCTGTCAGAGAGCTGTCACTCACAGAGCTGGAGGGTGAGGAGGATGAAGAGGGGGGGCTGTCCTGGTGGACGGGGCTGGTCCCAAGTGAGGGGACGGGGCCTATGGTGGAGGTGAACAGGTGTTCTGGGGGCTCAGAGGTGCGGGTGGAGATCCAGGCGAGCAGCAACACCAGGAGGACCAGCAGAGAGCAGAACAGCAAGGTCACCTCGTCTCCTACTCCTTCAATCAGAGCCATCGCCCCCCCCCGCAACGCCCGCTGAGGTAAACACGGGTCACACACCTGCACAAAGGGGGCGGGGCTTAGCAACAACAATACACTGAAGGTTTTACTGTAGAGTACACTACACGCCGTACATTTAGCGTGCACTACACGCCGTACAGTTAGCGTGCACTACACGCCGTACAGTTAGCGTGCACTACACGCCGTACATTTAGCGTGCACTACACGCCGTACAGTTAGCGTGCACTACACCCCGTACAGTTAGCGTGCACTACACCCCGTAGTTAGCATGCACTACACGCCGTACATTTAGCGTGCACTACACCCCGTACAGTTAGCGTGCACTACACGCCGTACAGTTAGCATGCACTACACCCCGTACAGTTAGCGTGCACTACACGCCGTACAGTTAGCATGCACTACACGCCGTACAGTTAGCGTGCACTACACCCCGTACAGTTAGCGTGCACTACACCCCGTACAGTTAGCGTGCACTACACGCCGTACAGTTAGCGTGCACTACACGCCGTAGTTAGCGTGCACTACACTAATATTGGGGGTGCGTGAGAGGAAAGATGTAATGGTGGTCTCATGGTGCAGTCCTGTCTCCTAAAAATTACGTTCCCCCAAAACTAAAATGCATTCTCAATTACGTTTGACCACAAACGTATTTTCTCCCTGATTACGTTTGTGTTTGACGTATTACAAACACGTTTCTCATCAACATATCTTTGCCATACTCTCGTCTTTATTATGTTTCTGTGATCTGCCTCGCCTCTACCCCGCCACCCACAAGTTGTTGCCCCGCGGCCTGTTCCGAGGGCTGAAGACCTGACGATCGGGTGCCTCGCGGTGGGGGCGGCTGGAGACCTCGCGTCCCGGCGCCAACGGGTGAGCGCCGCCACTCGGAACCATGAAACCAAGTCCCGGATTTCACCGGGGGATATTCTGGAGGTATTGTGACCGGGTGATGTGCCTCGTTGCTGGGGAGGTATGAGCCGAGAGTGGCGGGGTGTTATGGAGGTATATATTACAACTCGGTGTTGTTCCCGTGCGTGGATGAGCGCATTTCTGCCGGAGACAGGCGGCGTGTTGTGGTAGTATTCTGTCTGCGTAATAGGGAGAAGGAGAGGCGGTGGTGGAGAGGGAACACAATGTTAAAGAGATGGTGGAATGTATGATGGAGAGAGAGAAGCAAACAAGTTGGATGTGATCCCGCGTCCAACCACACTGTGTCGCCGCATCGATGCTTTGTCCGAAGACATCCTGGCTGCATTAGTCGGTCGCGTGAAGAAGAGTGAGTTTACTCTCTGCAAGTAGACGAGTCTACAGATGTGGCCAATCTTCTGGTGAACGTCCGTTACCTTTCAGAAGGCACGGTGCAGGAAGAGTTTTTGTCTTTTTTATCTTGTAAACAAACGCCACGCGAGAGCAAACTGTTCTCTCATTGGTCCGATTTGTATGCGGCTGTAAATAGGCTCTGTTGCTTTTTTTTTTTAAGGGGGGGGGGGATGTAGAAGGGGGCGCGTGGCCTAAAAAGTTTGGGAACCGCTGCTCTAATAGTACATAATAATGTAACTCCAGAGTGAGTACTCTACGTTAAGTACATTCTGCTGGTTGTACATACATACTTATACTTCAGTAACTTTTTGAATGCAGTATTTTTAACAGTACTTGTACCAGAGTATTTGTAGTGTAGTATTAGTACTTTGACTGCAGTACATGATGCGAGTACTTCTACTACCACTGCTTGTTGTACTAATATAACGGACTCAGGTGTGAGTTACCTGCAGGTCACGTGATCAACTGGTTATTATTGATTCAGATCAATGCTACAAGTCTGAGCTAACCGCTAACAGCCGGACCGGAAGTGGGCTATGCTACATGCTATGCTACATGCCAACAGCTCTCAGCGTCCGTTATGAGCTAATTAAAGAAGCTACGGATGAATAAGATGAAACACAAACTTACTGTTCAGTTTATAAACCTCACATCACAGAGAGTTAGCCTGTAGGCTAATCAGGCTCATTCGGTCCGTCCACACATTTCCTGCTTCTGCCGC
Source organism: Ophthalmolycus amberensis (assembly GCA_024529925.1). Classification (NCBI taxonomy): domain Eukaryota; kingdom Metazoa; phylum Chordata; class Actinopteri; order Perciformes; family Zoarcidae; genus Ophthalmolycus; species Ophthalmolycus amberensis. The sequence continues at coordinate 59,273 of JAFEUB010000540.1, read as the reverse complement.
GTCTTCTTCTGTGGTTTTCACGCAGTGATGACGCGCTGCTGCAGCCTGCTGGTCATCAGAGGAACTGAACCTCAGAGATGGATGGATGGACGGACGAACGGACGGACGCGCGGGCGGGCTCCAGTTTTGTCTCATCTGTCTAAAGGACATTCTCCCAGAAGCTTTGTGGCTGGTCAATATGCATTTTGGCAAATTCCAATTTCAAAACTGGAGCTTTTTGTCTCATCAGCTCTCTTCACAGACACAAAAATAAAGTATAGAAAGAAAGAACACTGTACCTACTGTGGAACATGGAGGAGGCTCGGTTGTGTTCTGGGCTGTCACAGGTCACGGGTCACAGGTCACAGGTCACGGGTCCTCCAACAGGATAACGACCCAAAACACAGCTATGAACACCCACGAATGAATAAGAGCAAAACATTGAATTATTGTGAAGTGGCCTTCTATGAGCCCTGATCTAAATCCTATTGAACATCTGTGGAAGGAGCTGAAACATGCAGTCTGGGGAAGGAACCCTTCAATCCTGAGACCGCTGGAGCAATTTGCTCACGAGTGGGCCAATATACCCGCTGACAGGTGCAGAAGTCTCACTGAGCGTTACAGGAATCACTTGATCACCTGGGCATACACATTGATAATAAACTGACATGGAGTGTTCAGGTAGAAAATGTCTGCACTAGGGTCCAACAGCGGCTCCACTTCCTCCGTAGGCTGAGGGTCTTTGGTGTCAACCAGAAAGTCTTACTACTCTTCTACCGCGCCATCGTTGAGAGCGTCCTGTGGTTTGGAATCTCAGCCTGGTTTGGCAACCTCAGTGTGCAGCTGAAAGCCCAGATCACCCGGCTAACACAAAGAGCCATGAAAATCATGGGAGTCAGACAGCATCCCACACTCCAGGCCGTCTTTGATGAAACTATCATCAGACAGGCCCAGAAGATCATTTCAGACCCACTCATATCCTCCACCCTGAATACCAGCTTCTTCCCTCAGGCAGACGCTTCAGAGTCCCTCAGTGCAGCTCAACCGCTTTAAGAACTCTTTTGTCACCTCGTCCATCAAAGCCCTAAATGGCAAGCTAGCCAGAGCTTAACCCTGGAACACCGATTTTTATTTATTTTAATATCTTAACTATACACTACTGGTGCGTTATACAATGGGCAGTGTGAAATGTGTTTGTTGGCCGGTGGCAGTCTTTTGTAAGTACTGTAGGTACTGTGTGTGCGGGTATGTGGACCGGCGACAGTCTGTGTATGTAATGTATGTATTGTATTGTTTTTTGACAGCAGACACTACACTGTATGTGTTTCCATGACAAATTTCCTTCGGGACAATAAAGTCTATCTTATCTTATCTTATCTGATTGCAGTGATTGCCTCAAAAGCTTGTGCAACTAAATATTAAGTTAAGGGTATCATCACTTTGGTCCAGGCCATTTTCATTGGTTTGATTTTTTAAATGATTCTGTTGAACCACAATTCAAAAGCAATGTCAGATTTTCATTAGTTCATTTTCAGTACATTTTTATTTGTTATTACTTTTGTCAGTTTCAAGTTATTTCAGTGGCCGTTGTGGGTTTTTCTTTCTTTCACGGAAGGGCACCAACAATTTACTCCACGTGTGTATATGGCACTAAATAACGCAAGTTAGATATTATTGTAATGTTCCGGACCTTTGCACGAGGAGATTTTCTCAATCTGGACTGTTGTGGAAAAAAAGTATTTTTAACCCCTCTGTGAGAAATAATCACGATGGAACTTCTTAAAGTATTAAAATCAAATTGAATGAACAGACACTTCAACCAAAAGTCAGCTGAATGGATAGAGCTCTTTCCCTACGCATGGTTCGGAGGTCTAACAAAACAGAGTGTATATGCACGTTATCTCGTCTCCTCTCCCTTCAACCCTTAAAACCTTAATTGAAGACCCCTGAAAATGCGAACACGATGGAAGTGAACACGATGGAAGTGAACGGGATGGAAGTGAACGGGATGGAAGTGAACGGGATGGAAGTGAACGGGATGGAAGTGAACACGATGGAAGTGAACGGGATGGAAGTGAACGGGATGGAAGTGAACACGATGGAAGTGAACGGGATGGAAGTGAACACGATGGAAGTGAACGGGATGGAAGTGAACGGGATGGAAGTGAACACGATGGAAGTGAACACGATGGAAGTGAACGGGATGGAAGTGAACGGGATGGAAGTGAACACGATGGAAGTGAACACGATGGAAGTGAACGGGATGGAAGTGAACGATAACTTCCTGCCCGTTTATCCTCTCAGATCACCGGCAGTAAACGTCACTGTGTCCAACGTTCCACCGTTTATTAGAGACGAGGCAATAACCAGAGAGCTGTCCAGACACGGGAAGGTGGTGTCTCCGGTTAGGAAAGTGTCCTCTGGGTGTAAGTCTCCGCTGTTAAAGCACGTGGTGTCTCACTGGAGACATGCACTCATGATCCCGAACAACAGGAGCAGGGAGGTCAACCTCCTGTTCAAAATCACAGTAGAGGACTTTGATTATGTGATTTTTGCAAAGACCGATGATTTAAAATGTTTCAGTTGTGGAAAAGAACATCAGAGTAGAGCTTGTCCTGAGAAAAACGGCTCTCATAAAGACCAGAACCAGAACCAGAAAGGTACTGAGGAGGCAGAGGGGACAAGCAGAATGGACAGGAGGGGACAGGTGGGGTCCAAAAGGGGAGGGAGGAGGGGACAAGTGGGATTCTGAGTCCAGTCTGGAGGAGGACTCTGAGACCGGACTGGATGAGGACTCTGAGAGACTGGACTCAGAGTGCAGGGCTGCAGCTGTAGGAGCTCTGAAGGCGACAGTGTGGAGGAGATACAGGATTATCTGCTGAGGAGTAAGAATGTAAGAGGAGCTAAAGTGGAGGACTACATCTCTGACAAAGAGAAGCTCTTCAACTCTGTCAGATCACACATGAGCAGTAAAGACAGACGAGGTCTCACAGAGAAGGAAGTCTTCAGACTGAAGAATATAGTTCAGAAAATAACAAAAGAGCTGAACAAAGATGGAGTTAACTGAGAATAAGATCTCACAGTCTAAATGCAAGTCAAAGACACGTTTCTGTTTGTTGGTTTTTATTTATTGAACCGTTTTAAATGTAGAGACCGGAGCCCACGTGCTCACACTGGCTGCTTCAGGAAGCGCTGGTGATCGGAGCAGGATGGACATGCTGTGCTCCTCTGGGACCACCACCCTGAGGGCGATGGTGGAGGCAGCTGTTCCTGGACCTGCAGCGGCTTCTAGTCGGGCTGAATTCCATCCTGCAGAGCAGGAGGATCCTGAGCAGGTCGGCAGAGAGACTGACGGAGGACGAGATTGAGATACTGAAGGAGGACGACAGAGGAGAGGAAGCTCCTGATTCTACAGATCTATTTCCAGATCAAAGATTTATTACATTACATTACATTACAGTCATTTAGCAAACGCTTCTATCCAAAGAGACTTACAATAAGTGTATTCAACATCGGTTTGAGAGAACAACTAGTCACCAGAAGTCATAAGTGCATCTCCTTTAAACAAGCATCTAAGAGCATAAACCAGAGCCAACGTACAGTGCAGAAACAAACGAATACAGTAAGTGCCACAAACTAATATGAAAACAATAAGTGCAATAAGCTCGTATGGATACAATAGATGCTAAGTGAGTGCTAAGTGGAAGGCTCAGGGTAGTGCTTCTTGAAGAGGTGAGTCTTCAGCCTGATGAAAGATGGGCAGCGACTCTGTTTCCACAGCTGAATGGGTCTCAGGACCATCATTCAGTGAAACAGTCTGAAGTCTTGGACCTCCACACGGGGAACGGGTGTGAGAGCCCACTGTGAGGAGACAGAACCTGAACATGAACAACATGCAGGATTCATGGAGAACCGGTGCAACAACGAAGCACATGTTGTGTCTGGAGATGAACATTCAACGCTCCTTGAAAACAGTGAAGAGAAAGTGTTTTGATTGTTTTTTGTTTCTATGTTGCCATGGGAACTTTTTGTTGTTCTTTCATGCTTTAAGAATCTCTCTCTCTCTCTCTCTCTCTCTCTCTCTCTCTCTCTCTCTCTCTCTCTCTCTCTCTCTCTCTCTCTCTCTCTCTCTCTCTCTCTCTCTCTCTCTCTCTCTCTCTCTCTCTCTCTCTCTCTCTCTCTCTCTCTCTCTCTCTCTCTCTCTCTCTCTCTCTCTCTCTCTCTCTCTCTCTCTCTCTCTCTCTCTCTCTCTCTCTCTCTCTCTCTCTCTCTCTCTCTCTCTCTCTCTCTCTCTCTCTCTCTCTCTCTCTCTCTCTCTCTCTCTCTCTCTCTCTCTCTCTCTCTCTCTCTCTCTCTCTCTCTCTCTCTCTCTCTCACCTGGGTCCCAGAGGAGGACAGGTGTATCAAACAGCTGGATGTATTGATTGATCAGTGATTAACTTCACAGCTCAGTGTGGAGGAGAGAGAGAGGACCGGTACTCCGTGTGTTGTCAGCGGGCAGGATGTCATGTGGATGCGGGCTGCTGGTCCCCCTCTGCCGGCTCCGAGCCGCTGATGATGAACACCTCCACAGGCCGGGTGACGAGACCTGACAGCCGGCCGCCCTGATGCCTCTCCGCGGTGTCTCTGGTTCCTCCTCTCGGAGCCGTGAGACAGCCTCCAGCCGCCGGCCTCCAGCATCTGGACCCGGACCAGGTGACAGTCTGGCGGGTAGGTTTCCGTAGAAAGACGCTGTCGCAGTTTTTTTTTTTTAACGTAGCAACTGAATGTTTGCATAGATAGAATGAAATAATAACGATATATGTGAGGTATCTCTGGTTTCATCCTCCGCCTTTGTCTCCTCATGTTTTCTCCCGGAGGTCCTCCCCCTGCGGCGCGGGGCGGAGTTTCATACCGGACTAGACGCTCCTTTTGTCGGATTCGTTTCGAGCGGACTCCCCGGGGTTTACGGCCGAAAAACACACACTTTGAGAGCCCCGAAATAACCCGCGGTAGCCCAGCGGTGCGTGGTGTTTCCCCGGGTCTCTGTCTCTACCTAAAGGTGAGTCGTCGGTGGTAATTTTAGACAGATTTAAGGTGTTTTCTGCTCGCTTGTACCCGAGTCAGCAGAACATTCATGGCGGCTCGTCAGTGAAGGTTTGTGGGGCAGCAGCTGCTTCTCCTTCGGTCCAGAACCACACGAACGTTTCCACGTTTTAATCCCACAATCTAACACGCGGATGTCGAAGGATTAAATCATTTAAAGCAGATTTTATTTTTTTATAAATGATTGTTTTGCTGCACGTGTCAACAAAATAAGCGTTTCGATGAATTCTGTTTTTATTTTATTTTCTTCGTTTTAAAATCATCGCAGTTTTTCCACATTTCTTCCTAAAATGGTTTCACGCCAGCTCGTCTCGAGGAGCTGTTTGCGTGCCAGCGGAAGCTGCGTGGAGACTCCTGCCGGAGGACGGACGCCATTACCGGGCAGCTGGAGCCTGACGGCCCGCTGGGTTCACTCCACTTCTCCGCTCCACAAAACGTCTCGAAAACACGGAACTAAAGCCGGAGACGGACGTTTGTCTGATGGAGCATCATGTCAGATTGTCACTCAGGGTTTTGTGTGATTTCGGCCCGTAAGCAGTTCATTTTTAACAAACTTGAGCGGAGTCGAACACCGGCTCTCTACCGCCCTCCGTGCTTTATTTTGGGTGAAGCGCATTTAGAAACAAGCCGTTTTTAAACTGATTTGCCGGTAACGGAAGAGCTGCATTGTGTATTTCATGCCAGCCGACTCGGAGAGTTGCTCGTGACAGTCGGGGAACATGTTTATATTTAAGCGCTTATTGATTTAAATTGACAGATTTTTAAATGGAGTTTAACTCCAGCTGCCCTCTGACTGACCAATCACATATTACATAGTATATAGTATATAGTATATATTATATAGTATATATTATATATTATACAGTATATATTATATAGTATATAGTATATATTATACAGTATATAGTATATATTATATATTATACAGTATATATTATATAGTATATAGTATATAGTATATAGTATATATTATATATTATATATTATACAGTATATATTATATAGTATATAGTATATATTATACAGTATATAGTATATATTATATATTATACAGTATATATTATATAGTATATAGTATATAGTATATAGTATATATTATATATTATATATTATACAGTATATATTATATAGTATATAGTATATATTATATATTATATATTATATAGTATATAGTATATATTATATATTATACAGTATATAGTATATATTATATAGTATATATTATATATTATATATTATACAGTATATAGTATATATTATATAGTATATAGTATATAGTATATAGTATACATTATATATTATATATTATACAGTATATAGTATATATTATATATTATACAGTATATATTATATAGTATATAGTATATATTATATATCGTCCTCCAGCGGGAACAGAGGCTGGAATCTGAACCTGTCGCCCCAAAGTGTGACCTTGTCGGCGGGCCGCGGTGACCGGTCCTCTCGGCCGGTCAGTCAGGCTCCCAAAGCTGAGGGCGGGCAGAGACACCGGCAGAGACACCGGCAGAGACACCGGTTATCAGAGTGTTAATAATGTCGTCTGTTATTATTAATTATTATAATAATTAAACATAATAATATAGTGACGTCACGAAGTGTCTTTAACAACTCAAGTTCCACTGATGATGAGCTCCATGACAACCGCTGATGACAACTAATCATCGTCTCTCTCTCTCTCTGTCTCGCTCTCACTCTCTCTCTCTCTGTCTCTCTGTGTCTCGCTCTCTCTGTTTCTCGCTCTCTGTCTCTCTCTCTCTGTGTCTCTCTCTGTCTCTCTGTGTCTCGCTCTCTCTGTCTCGCTGTGTCTCGCTCTCTCTCTCTCTCTGTGTCTGTCTCTCTCTCTGTGTCTCACTCTCTCTGTCTCTCTGTGTCTCGCTCTCTGTCTCTCTCTGTGTCTCGCTCTCTCTGTCGCTCTGTGTCTCGCTCTCTGTCTCTCTCTCTGTGTCTCGCTCTCTGTCTCTCTCTCTGTGTCTCGCTCTCTCTGTCGCTCTGTGGCTCGCTCTCTGTCTCTCTCTCTGTGTCTCGCTCTCTGTCTCTCTCTCTGTGTCTCGCTCTCTGTCTCTCTCTCTGTGGCTCGCTCTCTGTCTCTCTCTCTGTGTCTCGCTCTCTGTCTCTCTCTCTGTGTCTCGCTCTCTGTGTCTCGCTCTCTGTCTCTCTCTCTCTGTCTCTCTCTCTCTGTCTCTCTCTCTGTGTCTCGCTCTCTGTCTCTCTCTCTGTGTCTCGCTCTCTGTGTCTCGCGCTCTCTCTCTCTGTCTCTCTGTCTCGCTCTCTCTGTCTGGCTCTGTCTCGCTCTCTGTGTCTCTCTCTCTGTCTCTCTCTCTGTCTCTCTCTCTCTGTCTCTCTCTCTGTGTCTCGCTCTCTGTCTCTCTCTCTGTGTCTCGCTCTCTGTGTCTCGCGCTCTCTCTCTCTGTCTCTCTGTGTCTCGCTCTCTGTGTCTCTCTCTCTCTGTCTCTCTGTGCCTCGCTCTCTCTGTCTCTCGCTCTCTGTGTGTGTGTGTGTGTGTGTAGACGGACTGCTCTCCGTCATCGCTGCATGATGAACGGCAGCAGCAGCAGCAGCGTCTCGGCGGCTCAGAGCTCCAGGATAAAAAATGAACCAGGTAACCTTTGACCTGCGGTGATGTCATCAACACCTGAGGTCACAGCTGACGTGTGTGTGTGTGTGTGTGTGTGTGTGCGCGTGCGTGCAGATGACTGGACGAAAGAGGACTGTCTGACTCTGTTGGAGAAGATCCGCTCTCAGGTGCCGGACACAGACAGCATGAAGTATAAAACCACCGAGTCGCACTTCGACTGGGACAAAGTTGGTTTCGGCAGCTTCACCGGAGAAATGTGCCGCCAGAAATGGCATAAAGTTTCCTATAGGGTAAGAAAGTTAAGTTTACTCTGAGGTCAGAAAGTTAAGTTTACTCTGAGGTCAGAGAGTTAAGTTTACTCTGAGGTTAGAGAGTTAAGTTTACTCTGAGGTTAGAGAGTTAAGTTTACTCTGAGGTTAGAGAGTTAAGTTTACTCTGAGGTTAGAGAGTTAAGTTTACTCTGAGGTTAGAAAGTTAAGTTTACTCTGAGGTTAGAGAGTTAAGTTTACTCTGAGGTTAGAAAGTTAAGTTTACTCTGAGGTTAGAGAGTTAAGTTTACTCTGAGGTTAGAGAGTTAAGTTTACTCTGAGGTTAGAGAGTTAAGTTTACTCTGAGGTTAGAGAGTTAAGTTTACTCTGAGGTTAGAGAGTTAAGTTTACTCTGAGGTCAGAGAGTTAAGTTTACTCTGAGGTCAGAAAGTTAAGTTTACTCTGAGGTTAGAGAGTTAAGTTTACTCTGAGGTTAGAGAGTTAAGTTTACTCTGAGGTTAGAAAGTTAAGTTTACTCTGAGGTTAGAGAGTTAAGTTTACTCTGAGGTCAGAGAGTTAAGTTTACTCTGAGGCAGTGGCGGCTGGTGGAAAATGTTCTAGGTAGGGCCATCTTATCAATTTCAGCAAACATCCCAGTATGATTTAATGCAAAAAAAATGTAAGTATCAAACACTCATTATTACTTGGCAGTTAAATATTTAACATGTATTCCAACACGAAAACAATCAGTAAATAACACTTATATAATATAATATAACATGTTTATTTATTGAGATGCCCCTATGGACCTTGTTATAGGAGGTAAAGATCAGGAGAAGTAAACATGAAGTGTAATTATGAATACTGATGTTAAATTAAGCTATGATGAGTTTTCACTGTTAATTTAACATCTCTATTACATGTTGATGCCTCCATGACCAAGTTAAGCAGATGAGACTGAGGACAACTATGTAGAAGAAAAGATGTTCACTTTGCCGAATATGTAGCTTGACAGAGTTCTCCATGTGTGTCCTGGTGTTCTCATGTTTCCTTACCTCCTCACTCCCGTAACTGTCCGTGCTGGATCCGTCCCCGTTGTTTTAAAAAGCTAAATAAATGATTAGCATGACGTCATCCAGCTAGCCAAACCTGTCTGGTGTACAGCTAGTGAAGCTTCGCATGTAGTCTGCTATCTGATTGTGAGGTCAGGCTGATCTGATATCAGCTCTTTGGCTGCAGAATCTCCGCCAAAGTTCTCCTCTCAAACGGGTCTTGGAGGAGGAGTGCTCGCGCTGGCGCTCGCGCGTAGAGACTTCTCCTGACGAGAACGCGCAGCGAGGGGGGCCTGATCGTTCTAGCCCCAAGCTGAATCTATTTGAGGGCGCTGATTGGCTAAATTGTATGTCACTCATTTATATCTTGAATCAGCAATTGGCTAAACTGCTTCATAGACCCGTCTCTTTTGGGCCAAAACGATCAGGCCCCCCTAGCTGCGCGTTCTCAGAGGTGTCGCGCACACAGACAGAGAGCACGAGCAGAGAGCACACAGGCGGAGAGGACGAGCAGAGAGCACACAGGCGGAGAGGACGAGCAGGAAAAGCATATATTTTGCGCAGATATCATATTTTACACACATTACTGGGTACATTCCACAGTTCAAAAACACAAATATTGACAATTTGTATAATTTATGATTATTATAATTTTTATTTTTTTATTTTTTATTTTTTGTGTGGCTCATGGTGGGGCCATGCCCCATGGCCCTCTATTGACCAGCCGCCACTGCTCTGAGGTCAGAAAGTTAAGTTTACTCTGAGGTTAGAAAGTTAAGTTTACTCTGAGGTCAGAACGTTTCCAGCCTATTAGCAAGGCACATATCATAGTGTGATGTATTTAATGACCACAGGAAGTCGTCATGTTTTTGTGTTTCAGGTCCGTAAGTACAGAACGATGACAGAGCTCATCGTAGATGCCCTGGAGTTCGTAAAGAATCCGTACAAAGGAAAGAAACTGAAGGTGAGTCCGACTCTTCTGATGAGAACACTGATTGTTGAAGAACATTCAAGAACAAGTTCATCTGACCTCCAACCTCATGTTCAAACAGACTCATCCAGATTTCCCCAAAAAACCTCTGACTCCGTACTTCCGCTTCTTCATGGAGAAACGAGCCAAATACGCCAAAATCCACCCGGAGATGAGCAACCTGGACCTGACCAAGATCCTGTCCAAGAAGTACAAGGAGCTGCCCGACAAGAAGAAGGTGTGGACCTCCTCTTCACGTCAGCTGATCCATGATCAACAAGGTGTTCCTGTTTTTATATAATAAATACAATCTGGTCTTTACTTCACTGCAGCAGAAGTACATCACAGAGTTTCAACGGGAGAAAGAAGAGTTTGAGAAGAACATGGCTCGATTCAAGTAAGTTCAAATACAAACGGCTGACTGTTAACGAACGGTCAACCAGCTTCAAACTCACTTCAACTCACTTAGAACTGACCAGTGGCGGCTGGTCAATAGAGGGCCATGGGGCATGGCCCCACCATGAGCCACACAAAAAAAATAATAATAATAATAATAATCATAAATTATACAAATTGTCAATATTTGTGTTTTTGAACTATGGAATGTACCCAGTAATGTGTGTAAAATATGATATCTGCGCAAAATATATGCTTTTCCTGCTCGTCCTCTCCGCCTGTGTGCTCTCCGCCTGTGTGCTCTCCGCCTGTGTGCTCTCCGCCTGTGTGCTCTCCGTCTGTGTGCTCTCTGCCTGTGTGCTCTCTGCCTGTGTGCTCTCTGCCTGTGTGCTCTCTGCCTGTGTGCTCTCTGCCTGTGTGCTCTCTGCCTGTGTGCTCTCCGCCTGTGTGCTCTCCGTCTGTGTGCTCTCCGTCTGTGTGCTCTCCGCCTGTGTGCTCTCCGCCTGTGTGCTCTCCGTCTGTGTGCTCTCCGCCTGTGTGCTCTCCGCCTGTGTGCTCTCTGCCTGTGTGCTCTCTGCCTGTGTGCTCTCTGTCTGTGTGCTCTCTGCCTGTGTGCTCTCTGTCTGTGTGCTCTCTGCCTGTGTGCTCTCCGCTCGTGCTCTCTGTCTGTGTGCTCTCTGCCTGTGTGCTCTCTGTCTGTGTGCTCTCTGCCTGTGTGCTCTCTGCCTGTGTGCTCTCTGTCTGTGTGCTCTCTGCCTGTGTGCTCTCTGCCTGTGTGCTCTCTGTCTGTGTGCTCTCTGCCTGTGTGCTCTCCGCTCGTGCTCTCTGTCTGTGTGCACGACACTCTGAGAACGCGCAGCTTGGGGGGCCTGATCGTTTTGGCCCAAAAGAGGCGGGTCTATGAAGCAGTTTAGCCAATTGCTGATTCAAGATATAAATGAGTGACATACAATTTAGCCAATCAGCGCCCTCAAATAGATTCAGAGTGGGGCCAGAACGATCTGGCCCATAGCTGCGCGTTCTCGTCAGGAGAAGTCTCTACAGGCGAGCACTCCTCCTCCAAGACCCGTTTGAGAGGAGAACTTTGAGGAGATTCTGCAGCCAAAGAGCTGATATCAGATCAGCCCGACCTCACAATCAGACAGCAGACTCGCGGGAAAGGGAAGCAGTACATGAAGCTTCTGTACTAGCTGAACACCAGACAGGTTAGCTAGCTGGATGACGTCATGCTAATCATTTATTTAGCTTTTTAAAACAACGGGGACGGATCCAGCACGGACAGTTACGGGAGTGAGGGATGAGGAGGTAAGGAAACATGAGAACACCAGAGTAGGGAGTGAGGGATGAGGAGGTAAGGAGACATGAGAACACCAGGGTAGGGAGTGAGGGATGAGGAGGTAAGGAGACATGAGAACACACATGAGAACTCTGTCAAGCTACATATTAGGCAAAGTGAACATCTTTTCTTCTACATAGTTGTCCTCAGTCTCATCTGCTTAACTTGGTCATGGAGGCATCAACATGTAATAGAGATGTTAAATTAACAGTGAAAACTCATCATAGCTTAATTTAACATCAGTATTCATAATTACACTTCATGTTTACTTCTCCTGATCTTTACCTCCTATAACAAGGTCCATAGGGGCATCTCAATAAATACACATGTTATATTATATCAGTGTTATTTACTGATTGTTTTCGTGTTGGAATACATGTTAAATATTTAACTGCCAAGTAATAATGCGTGTTTGATACTTACATTTTTTTTGCATTAAATCATACTGGGATGTTTGCTGAAATTGATAAGATGGCCCTACCTAGAACATGTTCCACCAGCCGCCACTGGAACTGACTCTCAAAAGTATTTAGAGTTTGGTGTTAGTGTTTATCGTTTAGCATTTAGCGCGTAGCTAACGTCAGCTGACCTGCAGAGAGGAACATCCAGAGCTGATTGAAGATAGGAAGAAGTCCGACCTGCCGGAGAAACCTAAAACTCCTCAACAGCTGTGGTACAACCACGAGAAGAAGACCTACATGAAGCTGCATCCGGAGGTACACACACACACACACACACACACACACAGAGAAACAGCAGATGAATAAAAACAGTTTGTTTGTAGGTGAGTCAGAAGGAGCTGAAGGAAGCTCTGAGGAGACAATGGTCCCAACTGTCTGACAAGAGGAGACTCAAGTGGATCAGCAAGGCCCTGGAGCTCCAGAAAGACTATGAGGTACCAGACCAGACCGATCCACTCTTTATCTAGTTCAGTGTTTGTATCTGGTCCTAATAATCGTGTGTGTGTGTAGGGCAGTATGAGAGCATATCATGAAGCTCATCCAGATGTGACCTCTGATGATCACGTTCGGTCCGTCCTCACGAAAGCAGAGAGACAGCTGAAGGACAAATTTGATGGACGGCCAACAAAACCACCACCGTGAGTCTTAATTAAAACTTTCACTTATGAAGAAGAAACACGAGTTAAAAACCAGGATAGCGAGGAGTTAGAGGCCGGGTACGAGGGTTGGATCATGTTTTGGCTGATGTGAAGGCTTTACTCAACCTGTCTTCTTGTAGCATCGTCACATAGTTTGTTTTGGGTCAGAAGGCCAACAGTCAGATGGTGTCATTGTTTCCCCATTGAGTCCACACAGACAGATTCCTATGAACCAATCACAGAGTTCCACATCATCTAAAGTGGACCGACGCTCTCTGGAAGCTTGAGGAGTGTGCGCACTCAACCGACCCTTAGGTTAAGCCCCGCCCCCTGATGCTACGTTACCATGGAGACAAACGCTCACTAACTGCACATGAATAAATATGAAGTTATTGTTGTTAAAACTAAAAAGTGATTTTTATAAACTTCTATATCTCTGAGTAGCAAATCCACTAAACCAAAAACCAGTGATGCTACGCTGTGATTGGTTGGTCTGCGTTTGAGGGGCGGGGCTTATTGAAGGGACAGTTATCTTGACGACTTAAACGTGACTAGAAGGAGTCCGATGTGGATTTTAAGGAGCTCTAAGGAGCGCCTGGTGTGTGAGGATCCTCCAGGTCTTGGACTGTCTAACATGTGTGTGTTGTGGACCAGTAACGGGTACTCTCTGTACTGTGCCGAGCTGATGGTGAACATGAAGGACGTCCCCAGCACAGAGCGCATGGTGCTCTGTAGCAAACAGTGGAAGATGATGACGCAGAAGGAGAAGGACATGTTTCAGAAACGCTGCGAGCAGGTTGGTATCAACACGCCGCCGTCCGCTCTCACTTCCTGTTTGTGTTTCCTCCGGGTGAGAGCTGCTCTCACTTCCTGTTTGCGTTTCCTCCGGGTGAGAGCCGCTCTCACTTCCTGTTTGCGTTTCCTCCGGGTGAGAGCTGCTCTCACTTCCTGTTTGTGTTTCTTCCGGGTGAGAGCTGCTCTCACTTCCTGTTTGTGTTTCCTCCGGGTGAGAGCCGCTCTCACTTCCTGTTTGCGTTTCCTCCGGGTGAGAGTCCCTCTCACTTCCTGTTTGCGTTTCCTCCGGGTGACAGCCGCTCTCACTTCCTGTTTGCGTTTCCTCCGGGTGAGAGTCCCTCTCACTTCCTGTTTGCGTTTCCTCCGGGTGAGAGCCGCTCTCACTTCCTGTTTGCGTTTCCTCCGGGTGAGAGCCGCTCTCACTTCCTGTTTGCGTTTCCGCGGGGTGAGAGTCCCTCTCACTTCCTGTTTGCGTTTCCTCCGGGTGAGAGCCGCTCTCACTTCCTGTTTGCGTTTCCTCCGGGTCAGAGCCGCTCTCACTTCCTGTTTGCGTTTCCTCCGGGTGAGAGTCCCTCTCACTTCCTGTTTGCGTTTCCTCCGGGTGAGAGTCCCTCTCACTTCCTGTTTGCGTTTCCTCCGGGTGAGAGCCCCTCTCACTTCCTGTTTGCGTTTCCTCCGGGTGAGAGCCCCTCTCACTTCCTGTTTGCGTTTCCTCCGGGTGAGAGTCCCTCTCACTTCCTGTTTGCGTTTCTTCCGGGTGAGAGCCGCTCTCACTTCCTGTTTGCGTTTCCTCCGGGTGAGAGTCCCTCTCACTTCCTGTTTGCGTTTCCTCCGGGTGAGAGCCGCTCTCACTTCCTGTTTGTGTTTCGTCAGAGGAAGAAGCAGTACGACGTGGACCTGCAGAGGTTTCTGGAGGTATGTCAACACTGAAGTATTGAAATAAAACTAGATCACATCATTTGAATTCATAGTTTGAGTTTCAGACACTTTAAAGGTGTTTAATAAACATCAGAATCATGTTTTTCAGAGTCTTCCGGACGAGGAGCGAGATCGAGTCATGGGCGAGGAAAAACTAGGAGGAGCCAGAGGGGGCGTGGCCGCCAGCCCACACAGAGCCAAGTCTCCGGCCAAGGTCAGAACGTTCTTCTTCTTCTCTAAAACACTCGCGTTCATGCTTCCTAGTATTGATCCCCGATAATGAAACACTGTGAACAACAACTCTGATGATTCAGCAGGAGGAGAGCTAGTTAACGTTAGCTGTTAGCAGCTAACAGCATAGCAACATTTGTGATCCCTAGAAACTCGGCCCTCAGGTGCTGTCTGTCCTTTCATCCCAGGAGCGGGGGGGTCGGGAGGCGGAGTCGGAGACGTGGAAACCTGCCGGACAAACTAAAGACAGACGGGACGGGAAGAAGACGGCGAAGCTTCCTGAGACGCCGAAAACAGCCGAAGAGATGTGGCAGCACAGCGTGATGGGAGACTACCTGGCTAAATACAGAGTGAGTAATCCGATTACACTGTTTTTATCAGTTCAGTTACCTTTTGAGAAAACATCAGATGTTGTTAAACTTTACATTTTTTCATGAGGAAACATAACCTTTATGGAACGAGTTCATTTCGGCAGCTGCTTCACAGTTAAAGTCTTTGTCACAATGAAGGTGTAATGAAGGATTTAAATGTGGTCATGTGACTTCCTCTCAGAGCGACCGCAGGAAGGCTCAGGCTGCCATCGAGGCGGCCTGGAAGTCGATGGAGAAGAAGGAGAAGATTCCTTGGATCAAGAAGGCGGCGGAGGACCAGAAGCGTTACGAGGTTCAGTACCAACCTGTGGTCAGTGAGCCACGCCCACAACACACTGACTCCGCCCCCTCCGGCTGAGGCCGCAGCCACATTAAAAACATGTGTTAATTCTGAGTAACTTAGTCTCTGATTGGCTGAGAGTCTGTGTTGTGACGTTCTCTGTCCTGTAGAGGGAGCTGTTGGACACAAGGACTCCAGCAGCAGCTCAGAGGAAACCCAAGTTTGATGGAGAACCAAAGAAACCCCCAGTGTGAGTCTGACTTCTTACACCAAACTCGTGTAAAAAAAAAAAAAATAATAAAAATAAAAATCCAACTTATCTGCCATTTATTTTGTTGAGATGTTCAGTTTCTGTCAGAAGACAAAAAGAATAAATAAATGACTAACTTTGGTTCTTTAAATAGATGAATATTCACATGTGAGAACCTGCGTCTTTGATTAAGAAACGACTTCTTAGAATAACTGCAGATGAATAGTTTGTAAATCAGTCAAGTCAACGAGGCTCAAACTGAAAGTTACTGAATGTACCCGAACGTAAAGCAGCCTTGTAGTAAGCCCCGCCCCCTGCTGTATCCCGTCCAATAGGAGCGGGTACCAGATGTTCTCCCAGGAGCTGCTGACCAACGGAGAGCTGAACCACTTCAGCCTGAAGGAGCGGATGGTGGAGATCGGGAAGAGATGGCACAAACTGACCCAGAGTCAGAAGGACAAGTACAAGAAGATGGTGGAGGAGCAGCAGGGGGAGTACAAGGCCGAGCTGGAGGACTGGGTGGAGGTACAGCCACAGAGACGGTTTACATGTGACCAGTACAGATCAATCAGTAACTGGTTCTCTTAATGACGGTCAGAGCCAATCACAGCTCAGCAGAATAAAACCAGATGTTTCCTTCTTCTCTGCAGTCTCTGTCTCCTCAGGACCGAGCCGTCTACAAAGAGTTCTCCTCCTCAGTGAGTTCACTCTCTCTCACTCTTTGGTCCATTTACATACGATGAACACACTACTTCTGCTCACCAAGGCTAGCTAGCTAACTAACCAGCTGTCTGCTAGTTAGCTAGTTAGCTTGTCCTTTTCCAGGGTTAGGGACCGTTAGACTCGGCGCTGCCGACATTTTCTGTAAGTGTAGCATTAAAACACGGTGGGAATAGCTAACTAGCTAACCGGCTGTCTGCTAGTTAGCTAGTTAGTTAGCTTGTGTGACAAGAGTGAGTGGAGGAAGCGTCACGTTGTTAGATTTCAATCCTTAACTGTCAAACTAATAACATAAATAACTATAACCAGTGAGAAAACTGCTTAAAAATGAATGTATAGATAATAAATATTATCTATACATTCATCAATAAGAAACAACTCTGACGTCGTACTAGTTTGAGTTAGCAGAACATAGATTAGTAGTTTAATTAATGTACATCCTGATGACTTATTTATCTATTTTTACATAAAAACACTGGACTTATATTTGTCATAAAACAGAAGTGATTACAGGACACGTGTTATTATGGTCTGTCATTCACTAACAATGGTCATGGTGAATTTAAGGTCTTTGGACAGCACGGGGTTGAGCTGAAAGCTTGGGTTCAGAGGTTGAACATCTGTGTCTGTTTGTTCCATCAGAAGCGTCGCAGCACCGCAAAAGTTCGCAACAGTCCAGGAGCTAAAGTCCGTGTGACGGCTAAGGGGAAGGCTGCCGGTTCAAGAGCCACGACGCAAACGGTCGGGGTCGCCAAGAGGGCCATGGCGTACCGAGCCAAGGTAACACACTACACGCTACGCGGCTACAATGCTACAGGACAACACGCTACACTCTACAACATTACACGACAACACGCTTCACTCTACAACACGCTACAACACTACACGACAACACGCTTCACTCTACAACACGCTACACGACAACACGCTTCACTCTACAACGCTACACGACAACACGCTACACTCTACAACATGACACGACAACACGCTACACGACAACACGCTTCACTCTACAACGCTACACGACAACACGCTTCACTCTACAACACTCTACACGACAACACGCTTCACTCTACAATGCTACACAACACGCTACAATGCTACAGGACAACACGCTACAGGACAACACTCTACAGGACAACACGCTACACTCTACAATGCTTCACTACAACGCTACACGACAACGCGCTTCACTCTACAACACGCTACACGACAACGCGCTTCACTCTACAACACGCTACACGACAACGCGCTTCACTCTACAACACGCTACACGCTTCACTCTACAATGCTACACAACATGCTACAATGCTACAGGACAACACGCTACAGGACAACACGCTACACTCTACAATGCTACACAACACGCTACACTACAATGCTTCCCTACAACGCGCTACATGATATCACGCTAACAAGCTTCACGCTAACACGCTTCACACGACAACACGCTTCACTCTACAACGCTAATACGCTTCACTCTACAACACGCTACACTACAACACGCTTCACTCTACAACACGCTTCACGACAACACGCTTCACTCTACAACGCTACATGACAACACCCTTCACTCTACAACACGCTACACTACAACACGCTTCACTCTTCAACACGCTACACGACAACACGCTTCACTCTACAACGCTAACACGCTTCATTCTACAACACGCTACACTACAACACGCTTCACACGACAACACGCTTCACTCTACAACGCTACACTACAACACTCTTCACACGACAACACGCTTCACTCTACAACGCTACACGACAACACGCTTCACTCTACAACACGCTACACGACAACACGCTTCACTCTACAACACGCTACACGACAACACGCTTCACTCTACAACACGCTACACGACAACACGCTTCACTCTACAACACGCTACACGACAACACGCTTCACTCTACAACACGCTACACGACAACACGCTTCACTCTACAACACGCTACACTACAACACCCTTCACTCTACAACACGCTAAACGACAACACCCTTCACTCTACAACACGCTAAACGACAACACCCTTCACACGACAACACACTTCACTCTACGCTACACGCTTCACTCTACAACACGCTACACGACAACACTGCTGTAAAACTGCACCTTTCTGTCTTCCAGCAGGACATGTCCGACTCGACGGAGAAGAGCGACTCCTCTGACTCTGATGAAGACGATGAGACGTCAGGAAGCACAGACAGCGACGATGATGAGGTGAAAACAAACACATTCCAGTTAATTACTGGGTTCTAGTATCTCAGAGGGTTCATATTCCTGGATTTCAATCATGTAAAAATCAGACATCACTTTCAATTATTTTGTCAGTTTTTGTCATTCCAATCAATCATATACATTATTACTGTCAAAGGTAAACATGACTCTACCCAGAATCACCATGGCAACTATCTAATAAGACTGTTCCTCAGAACGATGACGAGGACGATGAAGATCAGAGCTCCTCTGAGGACTCCAGTGACTCGGACTCAGATTAGCTCTGCCCCCCCTTCCCCTCATTGGAGAGGACAGGCTGTGCAGGCCACGCCTCCTCACATGCCAATCATCCGGGCGGACCAATGAGAGCGGTTGACGTCACGCGCTGGCCCCGCCCTCGGAAGGGGGCGTGGCCTGATGGAGTGTTTTGTTACCAGTGTTTGGTTGGTTTTTATCTGATGGACGTTTCCGTCGGGAGGAGTTCGTTTTTATGTTTTTTTTGGAGCGGGGGCGGAGCCTATTGGTTACCTGTTCGTTACGCTGAGGGGCGGAGCCAGTGTTCAGCCTCCAATCAGCTGCCTGCCTGAGAAAATTATTAACAAATAAATGCACTTTTTCTCACTTCTGTTGGCTTTGATTGTGTACCCAAACACCCCGCGACATCATCACAGGTGTGACGTCACAGGACAACGAGTTAAAACAAACGACACGTGTTAGACATTTGAATGAATAGATTTATAGAATATAAACAAGCTTCTTTAACCTCAAACACTAATAAATAATCTGACCTCTGACCCCCCCCACACACATACAGACCTTTGGCACGCTCACCCTGTTACCACGGTACCCGCCCCCCCCCAGCTTCATCGTCTGGATTTATAAAACACCCCGAAAACCAGAGTCCAGCACATGCATCTTCATCTTCACCAAACTCTATAAAAAGGACCCCCCCCACACCCGAAACAAAGAAAGATGTTTGTTCATTAACAAACGTTCATAAACATTAACGTCATATTCTGTCAGAATTAAACATCGTGGAGAAGAACACGGAGAGTCGCATGAACTTCTTCTTCTCTTCTAAACTCGGAGGTTTCAATCTGAAAACTGATGATTTGTAAAACGGTCAGAAAGCAGCTGGATGGTCCTTTAAAAAGCTGCAAAGCATGATGGGAGTTGGAGTCGAGCTGCACATTAAAGACGATTCACTGGTTCATTAAATCATCGACCAACAGATTCAGTTTTATGACTCATTGATGAAATATCAGTTGTTGATCAGAGGGTTTAACAGACAGTCATAGCGGGACGTCCAGCAGCTTCTTGTTCAGGTACTGCTTCACCTCCTCGATGCCGTTCAGCTTCTCCAGCTCGTGGTACGGCAACTGAGAGGGGTCAAGAAAAGTTACATCACCAGCTGGTCAACACACTGCAGCACAGAGAGTGTAGCGTAGCTTAGCACAAAGACGGTTAGCCGAGCTGTGAGGCTGTCTATGTGGTGGCTTTAGTGTTGTTGCGTATGACTGTAAACAGGATTTAGGAGGACTCTGTGTGGACCGACCTGCAGGATGACGTATCCCAGCAGCCTCAGGTGTCGGTCCCTCATGGCCCGAGAACCAACCAGAACCTCAGAGTTGTGGCAGTAGTGCCACTTATCGTTGACGGACATGATGACCCTGTAGAGACACAGAACCGTGTTACACATCAGGACCACGGTCCAGGTTTCATCCGGTTTACCGCTGAGCTGGACTGACCTCCTGATCTGTCTCTGGTCTGTTGGGGGGTTGTCGGTGTCGGGGGGGTGGAACCGAGGCGATGGGGGTCCTCTCTCGGCCCCCTCGGAGTACGTCACCCCCTCGTCCTCCAGGATCGTCCCGATGGAGAACTGGAAGAGTGAGTCGGGGGCCGTGGACCCTGCCGGTCCCTGGACCCCGTCAGAGGGGGGGCTGCTGAGGGTGGAGCTGTCCTGGCTCTCCAGAGACTGGTCCTTCACCAGACTGGAGTAGTACTCGGCTGTAGGGACGTAGTAGGACCCGTAGGGGCCTCCGTTGGTCCCCATGGGCCTCGTGGTGTGGTGAGGCAGGTAGGACCTGGTCTCTATGGCTCCGCCCACCTGGCATAGCTCCTCCCCCTCCAGCACCGCGAAGGGAGAGAACTTCTGGAACTCTGCAGTCACCACGGTAACCGCTTCATCGGCTGACTTGGACGTCGCCACGGCGACGCAGGACGGAGGAACCAGACCGGCTCCGGTTCTGATCGGTAGAACCCGACCAGAGGAGTCCATCCACAACACGAAGTCTGGAGACCAACAGGAGTTCATCAGAGCAGAGACTGTAGTACTCAGTGTAGTTCTGTGTGTAGTACTCGCTGTGTGTGTAGTACTCAGTGTGTAGTACCTGTGTAGTATCCCGGGTCCAGTACTTCATCTTGTTTGTAGTTCTGTTCTCCAACCAGCTGTCGTAGAGCCTCAGCAACCAGACCTTTATAACTGGTGGGAGACAAAATGATCAGAACCAGAGGAACCAGTCTCAAGATCCAGTCACAGGCTGTTCAAACACACTTGATTACAAGAAAGAATAACTCCTGCTGAAATGAACCCCATTAAGTCTGATACCCGTCACCTGGAGTGTATACTTGTGTACAGGTGTGTTACCTGTACTTGCGGTTGACCTCATCAGCAGTCAGGGCGTGGTCAAACATCAGGACCTTGTGGGCGTCCTGCAGCCGTGGTCCGGTGTACTCTCGGTACTCCAGCTCCACAGCAGCATCCAGCAGAGAGAGGTACCGCCGGACTATCGGAGCGTAAGGACTGTCTGTGGGACACAGGAGAACACCGGACATGTACTTGTACCTCAAAGGCTCTCTCTCGGTTGAGTTGTACCGGTTGTGTTTTGGTACTGACTGGTGACGTTGCTGATGAAGGCGGAGGAGAAGACTCTGTGCAGCACCAGGCCGGGGAAGTGTCCCAGCTGGAACAGAGACATGAGGATGTTGACGGTGGCGAGCGGCGAGCTGAGCGCCTTCAGCTCCACCACCTCCTCCAACCGAGAGAAGAACTGCTCCTCATTGGACGGACGGTAGCTCATCCTGCTGAACGGGAACACCAGCTTCTGGATCACCTGAGGACACGCAGACAGACACACCTGCAGTCCTGTTCGCCAACACCGAAAACCAAATGAGCGCCTGTCCGGTCCTCACCTTACTGTCCAGGTACTCCGCCTTCTTCACCACAAAGTCTGCAATGGTGTCGAGCAGCAGAGTCTCTCTCAGCCGATGGCGGGCGATGTATTTGGCAATCAAAGCCATCGTGTACGGAGTGATGCTGTCCACCTTCTTAGGCAACTCCTCTGCCAGAGAGCAACAAGTCACGTCATCAATACAGGGTTTCCCACAGAGCTGTGGGTTTAAGGTGGGGCTCAGGTTTTACAGTGGGGCTCAGGTTTTACGGTGGGGCTCAGGTTTTACGGTGGGGCTCAGGTTTTACGGTGGGGCTCAGGTTTTACGGTGGGGCTCAGGTTTACGGTGGGGCTCAGGTTTTACGGTGGGGCTCAGGTTTGACGGTGGGGCTCAGGTTTGACGGTGGGGCTCAGGTTTGAGGTGGGGCTCAGGTTTGAGGTGGGGCTCAGGTTTGAGGTGGGGTTAAGTAAGGAGAAAGACTAACTGATTGGATACATCACAATGGAAACATGATCAAGAAAGTGCAGTTGAACCAGTGAGGACTCAACATAGTGGTTTGTCCTGGTTTGGGTTCTAACTAAACATCTTTGCTCTTTCTAATTCACAAAGATCAAGTCACAGATGTGAACCCATCTGTGAATCCAGATGTGAACCCAGTTGTTATAAGAACTCTACCAAACCTCACCTGCCAGGCTGCTGATGAACCTCTCCTGTCTGTTCTGGTAGAACAGGTGAGAGCTGAAGATCAACTCCAGACTCTTGTTGCTCGCCTCCCGAACACACGCCGCCAACATCTCGTCCAACAGCGCCATCTCCTGGTCACGAACACCGCTGACACTCGCTAAGGTGTGTTTGACCAGACGCAAGATCTTCCTGAAGGACACCGAGATAAGAAGTCGTTAATCTAACTTTAAAGGGAAATGGATCTATTGGAGGCGTGTTGTTATTGTTAGCGCCCCCTGTAGCAGCGACTGGCTCTAACTAAGTTAAAACAAGCTAAACTATGCTACAGGCTAACCGCTTGTTGAACAGCATCCTCTCACCTGTTGGCGAGCAGCTGTTCAGGGTTTGCAGGCGTGTTGCTATTGTTAGCGGTGGCAGTGTTAGCACCCCCTGTGGCAGCGACGGGCTCCTGCGGCTGCAGCGAGCGCCACTTGAGTCGGTAGTACGAGAGCAGCAGGAACAGCGTCTGCGGATGGCGCTCTCGCTCCAGGTTCTTCTCCAGACCGGCCAGGCAGGCCTCGGTCAGAGGGTGCTGGATGCCCATGTGGAGCTTCATGCTAGAGCTGAACACCATGGACACGTCCTTCTGGTTGAACTGGTTCAGTCTGGACTGAGACTCCACCTCCAACACCTGGACCACCTGAGAGTCACTGGGTAGACCTGAAGAGACCACAAACACCGTTATCCATCAGACCGCTTCAGATGGACCACATTGGACCACCTCACAGACCACCTCAGACCGACCACTTCAGACCACCTCAGACAGTCCACATGATGACGTCACACGTAAAGGCGGACTCACCGAGCGCGGCGACGGCGTACAGACAGTTGACGATGCTGAAGTTGTCGAACTTGGCGCAGTCGTTGACGATGGCGTCACAAAGCGTGTGGAAGTCCTGATGCTCCAGGACGTCCCGTCCGTCACCACCTCCTCCCACTGGAGCCTCGGGGTTGCCCCCCCCTCCCCGTGCCGGGGGCGTGGCCTGTAGCAGCTGACCGATCTTCTGCAGAGCCACAGGGTAGTGGTTGTGGGAGACCTTGGAGGGGTTCTGGGTGACCCATCGAAGAACCTCGTCGGGACGCCGTGAGCGCTCGATCAGACGCTTCATGGTGAAGAACGTGTCGTAGCTCATCTTCTCGTGGATGAAGTTCCACGTCTTCTTCTTGCTGCCGGCAGGGGGGGCGGCCCCTCCAGCCAGAGCTCCGCCTCCATATGTGTGGAAGTGGTGCTGATAGTGGGGGGGCAGGAGAGGCGGAGCCAGGTGGGCGTGGTAGTGGGGATGGAAGTGAGCTCCACGGGGGGCCTCGGGGCGACCCTGGTACAAAGGGTAGGGAGGGGGGTGGGGTGGGGGTGGCGCCTCAAGCCCCACCCTCCGCCCATGTTTGACTCCTCCCCCCGCGCTGTTGTAGAGACGGGTTGTGTACATGTTGACTGACTGGGAGGCGGGGCGGGGGGGGCGATGAGCTCGGCTCAGGAGGAGGAGCCACCTAGTGGACAAACACTGCATAGTCCTACAGACAGGACACATGGAGGTATAACACTCCTACAGGAGGAGGAGGGGGAGGGGGGAGGAGATATCAATGGATGACCAACAGCTCTAAAGATCACTGACTAACAGAATGAAACGTATTTAAATAAAATAATTTCATTGTGAGTCAACAAAACTTAAACTGGATGAACACACAATCACAATCAGCAACTCTTTGATCAATTGATTGATCTCTCTGTTCACCTCTCTTCCTGCTCACCTGTCTGTCTTCCTGTCCTTCCTCCTGCTATCATAACCTGACAGCTGCACACAGCCCCGGCCAACATGCTAGCATTAGCATCTCGTGCGTTATTTAGCCGAATAAACCTCCTGGATATGATCTGATGACGTCCTGCTGGATTTGACTCTCGTGTGGTGGATTTATTTCCCTTCTTGCCAATCAAGCAGCTGATAAACGTCTGCTAGCTTCCTGGCAGCTTGCAGCCCGGCTAGCTATAGCATATCAGAGGATTCAAACATGACAGAAGCTATAAAACAATTGGGACAACATGCTGCAGAGAAACTAAACCAACACAAGCTAACCGATGCTACAGGCTAAACTAAGTTAAAACAAGCTAACCGAGCCTACAGGCTAAACTAACCTATAGCAAGCTAACCGAGGCTACAGGCTAAACTAAGTTAAAACAAGCTAACCGAGGCTATAGGCTAAACTAAGTTAAAATAAGCTAACCGATGCTACAGGCTAAACTAAGTTAAAACAAGCTAACCGAGGCTACAGGCTAAACTAACCTAAAACAAGCTAAATGTGAGCTAACCTAAAGTAGTCTAAAACAAGCTAACCGATGCTACAGGCTAACCTAAAACAAGCTAACGGTGAGCTAACCTTAACTAAAACAAGCTAGCTGTGAGCTAACCTTAACGAACTGCTACAGGCTAACCTAAAACAAGCTAACCTTAACTAACCTAAAACAAGCTAACTGTGAGCTAACCTAAAGTACCCTAAAACAAGCTAACCGATGCTACAGGCTGACCTAAAACAAGCTAACCTTAACTAACATAAAACAAGCTAACTGTGAGCTAACCTTTAACTAGTTAACTGTGAGCTAACCTTAACAGGCTAACTGTGAGCTCACCTTTAACTAGTTGACTGTGAGCTAACCATAACTAGCTAACTGTGAGCTAACCTTAACTAGCTAACTGTGAGCTAACCTTAACTAGCTGTCAGCTCTAATCCTCCACCAGCTGATCTGTTAGCATTAGCCTGTTAGCATCAGAGTGCCCTTCTCTGAGGCGTATAACCTGGTTATTAACCGGGTAACTACTCCGGTTATAACCCGGTTTACCCGTGTTTACCTCATAGCTCAGTCACACCGGCAGCTCCGCTCTGCTGAAACATCTGAGGCCGCTGAGAGAAACACAGTCAGCGGTCAGCCGCTTCATTCCTCCACACTTCTTCTTCTGCTTCTTCTTCTTCTCGTTGAGCTCAAGCTGCGGCAGACTAGACGCAGTAACGGCGTGTTGCTGCCCTCCACAGTTCATTCATAGACCTCCATTGTGTGATTTATATACTGTATATATATATTTATTATTATTATATATGTTTATTATTATTATTATATATATTAATTATCACATATTAATAAAGGATGTTACTCTCAGGACGAACATTTCATTATATCACAGTAAATTAAGTTTAATTATGATATTATTGTTGTTTTCTATTGTTATTGCTTGTGTATTACTGTACATTATGTATCTGGTGTGGAACATGATTTAAAAAATCATGCACATCTTGTCTCAAAGAGATGCAGA
The DNA here is from genome assembly GCA_024529925.1 of Ophthalmolycus amberensis. Lineage (NCBI taxonomy): Eukaryota > Metazoa > Chordata > Actinopteri > Perciformes > Zoarcidae > Ophthalmolycus > Ophthalmolycus amberensis. The sequence continues at coordinate 33,529 of JAFEUB010000540.1, read as the reverse complement.
AATATTAGTTGATCTGTTACTTCTCGACTAGATTACTGTGATTCTTTATTATCAGGCTGCTCTAATAAGTCTCTTAAATCTCCACAGTTGATCCAGAATGCTGCAGCTCGTGTTCTCACAAAAGCTAAGAAAAAAGAGATCATATTATAGTTAGGACTGGTTCAGGTTTATAGTTAGGGCTGGTTCAGGTTTATAGTTAGGGCTGGTTCAGGTTCATAGTTAGGGCTGGCTCAGGTTTATAGTTAGGACTGGTTCAGGTTTATAGTTAGGGCTGGTTCAGGTTTATAGTTAGGGCTGGTTCAGGTTTATAGTTAGGGCTGGTTCAGGTTTATAGTTAGGGCTGGCTCAGGTTTATAGTTAGGGCTGGCTCAGGTTCATAGTTAGGGCTGGCTCAGGTTTATAGTTAGGACTGGTTCAGGTTTATAGTGAGGACTGGTTCAGGTTTATAGTTAGGGCTGGTTCAGGTTTATAGTTAGGGCTGGTTCAGGTTCATAGTTAGGGCTGGCTCAGGTTTATAGTTAGGACTGGTTCAGGTTTATAGTGAGGACTGGTTCAGGTTTATAGTTAGGGCTGGTTCAGGTTTATAGTTAGGGCTGGCTCAGGTTTATAGTTAGGACTGGTTCAGGTTTATAGTTAGGACTGGTTCAGGTTCATAGTTAGGGCTGGTTCAGGTTTATAGTTAGGGCTGGTTAGTTTCCTCCAGTCCCATGTGCCCTCCTGCCGACCCCCCACCACCCCCCGGGTCGTCAATGACCACTCTGTTTTCGAGGTCCGGCGGATTCTGATGCCCACTGCCGGGGGTTCCAGTACCTCCTTGACTGGGAGGGTTATGGCCCGGAGGAACGCTCCTGGATTCCTCGTGGCTCCTTCACGGATGCTTCCCTTCTCCGGGACTTCCATCGGGATCATCCAAACAAACCCGGCGCCCGTTGAGGGGGGGGGGGGGGGGGGGGGGGCACTGTCACGGCTCCGCTGTGACCTCAGCCCGTCTCCGCAGTGTCTCCGCTCTTCTCTCTCTCTCTCTGTGTGTGTGTGTGTGTGTGTGTGTGTGTGGGGGGGGGGGGGTGCCACGTCGCCGCCCAGCCGCCGCCACACACACCGCCTCACCTTCCTACCTGCATGTTCCACCGGCTCCACGAACAACTAAATAAAACCTTTGTTTCACCCACCATGCCGTCTCGGTGTCTGCGTATGGGTCCAGAATAACCGACCGTAACAGGTTCAGGTTTATAGTTAGGGCTATCATTTATATATATATAGGATATATATGATATATATATATATTTGTTCTCATCTTTTGTTTCCTCTGGTCTTTTTAATAATTGTATTCTCTTTGTTTTGTATCTTTACTCCTCACTTTGCGTCAGCAGGTGGCGGTAATACACCCGAAAGCTGTTTGTCAGCCGCCATTAAACCAAGAGAAGAAGAAGGAGGAACGTAGAGTAAAGATGGCGGAGCACAGCGGTTACGGAACACAAACATTGGTCTTGACTCGTGTCTAGAGGTCTGTCAGTCTCTCCGGTGAGGATGGCTCACCGATACCTGCGGCTGTCCGCCGGCTGCACGAGCAGCTTCCGGCTGCTGCTACGGTCCAGCGCTGCAGTCCGACAGGTCGGTGGAGAACTGTGCTAACATGCTAACTGTGCTAACGGGGACAGTGGGCCGAACAAGACGGACAGGTGTTTAATGACGTCAGGTTAGAGTCAGCTGTCTTACGTCAGTGACTCATGTAACGTTCAGTAACCTTCATAAAAAACAGACAGGTGATGCTTCTGATCTGCTCTTTGTGAACGAAGAAGAAGGAGTAGATTTGATTTTTAAATTCCTTTTATTGATCCAGGACGGATCACGGTCACGTCATCAATTCAGAATCAATAAATAAAAACAACTCCTCCACCCACAGAAACACACCAACATCTCACACATGAACACTGTGAGGGAACCAAACACAGAACACCTGAGACTCAGAGAACCTCCAGAGAGACAAACACTGTGAGGGAACCAAACACAGACCACCGGAGACTCAGAGAACCTCCAGAGAGACAAACACTGTGAGGGAACCAAACACAGACCACCTGAGACTCAGAGAACCTCCAGAGAGACAAACACTGTGAGGGAACCAAACGCAGAACACCTGAGACTCAGAGAACCCACAGAGAGACAAACACTGTGAGGGAACCAAACACAGACCACCTGAGACTCAGAGAACCTCCAGATAGACAAACACCGTGAGGGAACCAAACACAGAACACCTGAGACTCAGAGAACCTCCAGAGAGACAAACACCGTGAGGGAACCAAACACAGAACACCTGAGACTCAGAGAACCCACAGAGAGACAAACACTGTGAGGGAACCAAACACAGACCACCTGAGACTCAGAGAACCCACAGAGAGACAAACACTGTGAGGGCCCCTTCTCTTCTCACTCTACACAACATCTCTGGATTCTGTTATTCGCTCGCATGACTTCTCTTGCCATCGTTATGCCGATGACACCAGCTGGTCTTGTCATTTCCCCCCGGGGACACTCAAGTGGAGGCATCGCATCGCTGCGTGCTTGGCTGACATCTCGAAGTGGATGATGACTCACCACCTCAAGCTGAACCTGGACAAAACCGAGCTGCTGTTCCTCCCGGGGAAGGGTTGCCCTCACAGAGACCTGTCCATCACCATGACGATACCGTGGTGACGCCAACTCGGACTGTGAGGAACCTGGGTGTGACCCTGGACGACCGACTGTCGTTCTCAGCAAACATTGCATCGGTTACACGCTCCTGCAGGTTCCTGCTCTACAGCATCAGGAGGATTCACTTCCTCACTGAGGAGACGGAGCAGGTGCTCGTCCAGGCTCTGGTCATCTCCCGCCTGGACTACTGCAACTCACTACTTGCCGGAGCCCCGGCGTCGGCCATCAGACCTCTGGAGCTTGTCCAGAAAGCTGCAGCCTGGTGTTCAATCGCCCCAAGTTCTCCCACAACTTGCCTTCTCCGTTCTCTACACTGGCTCCCTGTAATGCTGCGTTCACACCAAAAGCGGCGCGAGTAGATTACATACAAAGTCTCTGCACAGACGCGATGAGACTGGCGCGGCGCGAATTTGCGATGGCGCGGCGCGATTGACGCGAATTCGCCCCAAATGCGTGAGTTGAAGTTTTCAACTTTGGTGAAATATTCGCGTTACGCCCCGGCGCGATAGCCTATCAGCGTTGAGATGTTTCTCTTGTCATCACTGACTTCCTGCCGTTGTTGAATCAGGAAATAAATCCTGTAACCGTCTGTGTTCACGCAGAGCTCTACGATACCTCATATCAACAGAGACCGGACCAAACTGTGTGTGTGTGTGTGTGTGTGTGTGTGTGTGTGTGTAAACCATATGGTACAAACCATGAATAGACGCTGCCGTATTTATGTCTACATGACGTTATTCTGAGTGCTGGTGGAGCTGCTACAATGTTAGCATAGCCTAGCATATCCGAGCTCCATTGAGAAGACAAGTACAAATCGGCATCATTACGTAGTTATTTCGGAGTCCCTTTTTGTCCCTTTATTGCCGTTACATCACAGCCCAATCAGTTTATTTAGTGTTCACACAGCTGTAGTAAACCGACGTGTGGCTTGCTAGACACAGTGAATACAGCTCGATGAAATCCACGGAGCTCCTCTGAACAATGTTATGAACCAGACATGACGGCGTTTAGTTTCCCGGGATATCTGTGACTTCCACGACACGTACTAAGCAGAAATAGGTTATTTTTTCCATGGTTAATGGCGGACAGTTGAACGGCTTTCAGTGCGATAAGCCACGCCCCCTCTCCGGCGCGATTGACGCGAATATGCGGCGCGATGAAGTCGTGTTTGGTGTGAACACGGCATAAGGCTCTCATCCAGTGTGAGACTCTGGTGCTAGCCTACAGGGCAGTGAAAGGAACAGCTCCTTCCTATCTCCAGGCCGTGGTCAAGCCCTACACCCCCGCCCGACCTCTTCTCTCTGCTGCCTCGGGGCGATCGGTCGCCCCGTCGCTCAGAGGTCCCTGCGGCCGATCGACCCGGTCGCGGCTGTTTCCTGTCCTGACCCCTCAGTGGTGGAATGAACTCCCCACTGACCTCAGGACAGCAGAGTCACTGCCCATCTGATCACTCACCTCTTTAACTATTCTACCTTTCTGTGCTTTCCTTACAACAATGATATGTTTTTTATGGTGGAAACACTTCTTCTCATCCAGAACGTTAAAACCGAACAGTTTTATAACTACGTTGACTGATTTTATGAATTTAGTGACGTCACTGAAGTGATCGCTGACTTTCATAGATTTCTTAAATGTTTGATCTAGAAACGTGTATTTCTATCAGAGTACAGATCTGAAGGTTCCACTCACAGACTCCATGTCTGACTCCGAGTCATGCTCCACGTCCTCTCCCCCTGACAGCTGACTGTTGGACTCACTGGTTCATCACTGGTGGAGCTGCTTCCTGCTGGCTGGGGCTGTCCAGTCTGAGAGCTGCTGTTCTCTGCAACATCAGCCTGTTGCTCCTCGCTTGGCTCTGCTCCTTCTCATCCTTGTCTTTAACACCAGCCGCCGCGCCTGCAGTACCGCAATCCGCCACCGCAGCCGCGGCCCGCGGGCCGGCCCCAGGTCCGTCCGCCGCCGGTTCGACCATCGACCACCGGTCCGTCGTCCTTCGGTTCAGCCACAGGTTCTTCATCCGCGGGCGTAGCTCCCGCTCCGGTGTCTGTGTCAGCAGAGCCGGCCTGCTTTCTGTGCGGACAGGTAAACCGTTTGTGTCCCACACCTCCACACCGGAAACACTTGAGCTGTCCGGAGCTGGCGTACACCATGTAGGAGCCGTCACCGTGCTCCACTCTGAAGGACACCTCCAGGGTTTGAGTCGGTGAGTCCAGAAACATGTACAGCTGCCGCCTCAGAGACTGAACGTGCCTCAGTTTAGGGTCTTTACGTCCCAGACTCACTGTTTTTAATCCACTGGCAAACTTCCCGAACCTCCGGAGCTCTTTCTCCAACAGTTCGTTCTGGATAAACGGCGGAACACCGGACAAGGTGATCCGCGTGGAGCGAGCTGACAGCGGGGAGACCTGCACGAACACGTCCCTGATGAACACTCTCAAACTCTCGATCAGCTGGTAGACTAGAGGCTCTTGCTTCAGGAACACCACCACTGCTCTGTTCATTCTGGAGGCAAAGCTGAGCTCATCGTGTCCCACCTGCTCACCGACAGCCAGCAACACCTCCTCCACCGGCACGCTGTTATCCGGGAGGACGATCCTCACTCCCTGCCGGAGAGACGGAGGTCTCGAAGGACGCCATTCCTCCGAAAACACCTCGACAAAACCCCGATCACTCACCACACAAAGCAGTAAAACCGTTAAAGAGACTCACCTGATCATCCGCCTCAACAGTGGAAGAAACACAGTGAAAGACCTAAAGATCAGGAACCATTCAAATCTAGCGCCACTCACACTTCCACCGTCTCACCTCCACACTCACCAGAAACAGAAGAAGAGAGGAGTGATAACACAGCCAGTACCTCAATAACAATTCAGTGTATTTAGAGGAATGTTTGTGATTCAGACCTGATGTCACATCAAGATGTCTCCTCACAGGTTATTTAAACGCTGTGTTCTGTGTGACGTCTACTTCCTGTTTGTCAGGTGACGTGTTCGGCCGCTGCGGGACAGGTGGAGAGGGGGCGGAGCCTGCTGAGTGACCTGCTGGGAGTTTACAGGAGGCTGAGCTCCAGACCACCTAAAGGTGTGTGTGTGTGTGTGTGTGTGTGTGTGTGTTTTGTATCATTGTGAGGACCAAGTTGAATTTCAGATCTTGGGAGGACATTTTGGCTTGACGGTTCAGAGCCGGGGTACGTCCCAAGTCTCTTAATTGTCATTACCTCGCTCCTCGCTTGAACCGGAAGTTGTTCTGCTCCTCCACATTGACGGCCGTCCCAAAGCTCTTATTTCTGCTCTGAGGAGCAAGGAGCAAGGAGGGAGGAGGGAGGAGGGATCTCTGAGGAGCCATGAGCGAGGAACCACGAGAACAGACTTCCAGGAAGTGTTTTAACGGCTGCAGCCGATCGGACTGACTGACTGAGTTTAACACCAGAGTGAAGACGGATCACAGAATAAACTCAAGTTTATATTTGATTAGGTTTCTGATTCAACATCTGGTTTAAATAAATGTTCATTGTAGTCTGAACAACAAAAGGACCACAAACAACTTTCTACATTTATGAGAAAGATTTGTGTTTTCATGCTCTGATGTTTCCCTCAATAACTTTATTATGGAAACAATTAAAGTCAGAGAGAGCTGAGAGACTAAACACTTCTTGCTATATATATATATATATATATATATAGATTCAGAAATGCATTCCAATGCACAAATAAATAAATTACGATTTATATTAATATTTAAAAAAAATCACATATATTTCTGCATTTGTAAGTATTTCTGTGTGGATTTTTTATATTTGTTTGTGGATTTGTATGTATTTATTTGTGGATCACACTGCATTTCTTTGCAGATCGCTACAGATTTCTTTGTGGATTTATGAGACTCCCCTGACGTCGCTGGATTCGCAAATGCGTTTCAACGTTCTCTTTTTCAACCAATCACATGAGTGCAGCTCCCCCCTCCCCTCCCCACGAGGCTGCTCTGGAAACAGAGCAGGCAGGTCCACATGGTCCCCTGCTGGCCAACCGTCTGCCGAACACCCCTGAGCTGGGCTTCAACGGGTCTTCATCTCCAACCCACATCCTGCACTTGAACCAGCGGCGCTTTTCTCTCTGAAGTTAGCCTGCTAGCTAAACTGAGACAGCTAAGCTAAGCTAAGAAAGTGCACACTCGCAGTCACCGAAGCGTAAAATAGTCGTAGCGGTCCGTAGTCGATGCATAAGAAACACCGCTGCCACCGATGTGACCGAGCGTCCTGGGTTCTGTATGAGGTGCATTTGGAACAGCAGCATCGCGGCAGCTGACAGGAGGAGACTGGACAAACTGGTGAGGAAGGCCAGCAGCGTGCTGGGATGTCCACTGGATACTGTGGAGGTGGTGGGAGACAGGAGGATGATGGCGAAGCTCTCATCCCTGATGAGCCACGCTTCCCACCCCATGCAGGACACTCTGGCAGCTCTGCACAGCTCCTTCAGTCACCGGCTGATTCACCCCCGGTGTCTGAGGGAGAGGTACCGCAAGTCCTTTCTCCCCGCTGCTGTCAGGCTGCACAACAAACTGCTCTCGGTGGACAACTAACACTTGAACACTTGAACACGAACACTTTGCACACACTGAACACTTTGCACACTCTGAACACTTTGCACACTCTGAACACTTTAATTCATTCACCTGGTGCAATACCTTATCTAATCCGTGCAATATCCAATACGTTTAAGTATTTACCTGATCCGCCTGTATATTCTGTATATTCTGTATATTCTGTATATACTGGCATATTTAGTATATCTAATACTCTTCTTACTGTCTTATTTTATTACTGTTCTACTGTTTACTGTTTAGTTTATTATATTACTTGATTTTTATCTTGATTTTTATTACTTGTGAGCAATGCTGCTGTAATCCTGTAATTTCCCCACTGAGGGACTAATAAAGGATTATCTTATCTTATCTTATCTTATTTATAAGACGGTAATAAGCGGAGTCGGGAGACCAGACTTCTCGTTCAGCCCACAGCTTCTCTCTTTATTTCTATCCCCCCCCTCAAGCAGAAGTCGCCTTTTCTCTACGGCAACCCTGAAGGGACATATCTCCAATACAAAACGATAAACATGAGACAGTTACAATAATAATACATTTTAAAAAATGCGTGAACGCGCGATAAAATAATTGTCGGCGTTAATTAATGAATTCGTTAACGCGAAATTAACGCGTTAACTTGCCCAGCACTAGTTATTAGTATTATTAGTTACTGTTATTAAGTACAGTGATCATGTGAACAGACACAAACTTATCAAAAGTCTCTCCAGCTGTTAAAGCCGACTGACAGCTGATCCAGCTGTGATCATCAGCACCGTCATCAGAAACAGACGTCGCTTCACGTGACGCAACTGAGGAAAGGACGTTTCATGTCTCCTAAAACATATTTCCTCGTTTCCTCTCTCCTTGCATGGTTTCCTCCATGCATCCCTGGTGGGAGGGACTAAGACGCAAGGAAAGGACGCAAGTGAGGGAAATGGGGATGCAGTTAAGAGACTTGAGAAGTACCCCGTTCTAGAGTTTCTTCTTTCTTCTTAAAAAAAGTTAGACTCAAGTTCAGAGTTAAACATTTAGTTGTGATGGTTGAGGTCCTGAGGATCCTCACAAGTATAGAAGTACAAACTTGTTTGTTTTCAGCACAGTGATGTTTTTTTGTTTTTTTTTCAGGTTTTGAGAAATATTTTCCAGGAAGTCAGAAAACTCCAAAAAACAGTGAAGCCGAAGCAGCATCCAAAGGTAGAAACCACTGAAATATACGTATATACGTACTATACTACGCACGACTACGCACCACTACCCACGTCTACCCACCACTACCCACGTCTACCCACCACTACGCACGACTACCTACGACTACCCACGACTACCCACGACTACCCACCACTACCCACGACTACCCACCACTACCCACGTCTACCCACGACTACGCACGACTACCCACCACTACCCACGTCTACCCACGACTACCCACCACTACCCACCACTACCCACCACTACCCACCACTACCCACCACTACCCACGTCTACCCACGACTACGCACGACTACCCACCACTACCCACGTCTACCCACCACTACCCACCACTACCCACGACTACCCACCACTACCCACCACTACCCACGACTACCCACCACTACCCACCACTACCCACCACTACGCACGTCTACCCACCACTACCCACCACTACGCACGTCTACCCACCACTACCCACCACTACGCACCACTTCCCACCACTACCCACCATTACCCACCACTACCCACCACTACGCACCACTACCCACCACTACCCACCACTACGCACGTCTACCCACGACTACCCACCACTACCCACCACTACGCACGTCTACCCACCACTACCCACCACTACGCACCACTTCCCACCACTTCCCACCACTACCCACCATTACCCACCACTACCCACCACTACGCACGTCTACCCACCACTACCCACCACTACGCACCACTTCCCACCACTTCCCACCACTACCCACCATTACCCACCACTACCCACCACTACGCACCACTTCCCACCACTACCCACCACTTCCCACCACTACCCACCACTACCCACCACTACCCACCACTACGCACCACTACCCACCACTACCCACCACTATGCACGTCTACCCACGACTACCCACCACTACGCACGACTACGCACCACTACCCACGTCTACCCACGACTACCCACCACTACGCACGACTACGCACCACTACTCACCACTACCCACGTCTACCCACGACTACGCACGACTACCCACGCCTACCCACCACTACCCACGTCTACCCACGACTACGCACGACTACCCACGACTACCCACGACTACGCACGTCTACCCACGACTACGCACGACTACCCACGACTACCCACGACTACGCACGACTACCCACGACTACGCACGACTACGCACGACTACCCACGACTACGCACGTCTACCCACGACTACGCACGACTACGCACGTCTACCCACGACTACGCACGTCTACCCACGACTACCCACGTCTACGCACGACTACGCACGACTACGCACGTCTACCCACGACTACCCACGACTACCCACGTCTACCCACGACTACGCACGTCTACCCACCACTACGCACGACTACCCACGACTACCCACGACTACCCACCACTACGCACGACTACCTACGACTACCCACGACTACCCACCACTACCCACGACTACCCACCACTACCCACGTCTACCCACGACTACGCACGACTACCCACCACTACCCACCACTACCCACGTCTACCCACGACTACCCACGACTACCCACCACTACCCACCACTACCCACGTCTACCCAGCACTACCCACCACTACCCACCACTACCCACGACTACCCACCACTACCCACGTCTACCCACGACTACTCACGACTACCCACCACTACCCACGTCTACCCACCACTACCCACCACTACCCACCACTACGCACGTCTACCCACCACTACCCACCACTACCCACCACTACGCACGTCTACCCACCACTACCCACCACTACCCACCACTTCCCACCACTACCCACCACTACCCACCACTTCCCACCACTACCCACCACTACCCACCACTACCCACCACTACGCACGACTACGCACCACTACCCACGTCTACCCACCACAACCCACCACTATGCACGTCTACCCACGACTACCCACCACTACGCACGACTACGCACCACTACCCACGTCTACCCACGTCTACCCACGACTACCCACCACTACGCACCACTACCCACCACTACCCACGACTACGCACGTCTACCCACGACTACGCACGACTACGCACGTCTACCCACGACTACGCACGTCTACCCGCGACTACGCGCGACTACCCACGACTACCCACGACTACGCACGACTACGCACGACTACCCACGACTACCCACGTCTACCCACAACTACGCACGTCTACCCACCACTACCCACCACTACGCACGACTACCCACGACTACCCACGACTACGCACGACTACGCACGACTACGCACGTTTACCCACGACTACGCACGACTACCCACGACTACCCACGTCTACCCACGACTACCCACAACTACGCACGTCTACCCACCACTACGCACGACTACCCACGACTACCCACGTCTACCCATGGATTATTGTTTGTTTCTTTATCTTTTCTCAGAGGCCAACGCTCAGAGATCTTCTGGGAAGACAGCAGGAGGTGGTGGTGGAGGAGGAGGAGCTGGAGGAGGAGATGGAAAACGAGGAGGCCGTAAGGAGGAGTCCCACTGGTACAGCCGTCTGCAGAAGGTAAGTGTGACTCTGGCTTCACCTGTTGACGTGCTGCTCAGCTCTCACCTGTGCTCACCTGGTGGTGTGAAGCTCATGTCAGGTTTTGTCTGTTTCAGGGGGATGTTCCCTGGGATGATAAAGAGTTTCGGATGTACTTCCTGAGCGGAGCAGCGTTCTGGACCACCGTCACCTATTTTTTCTTCTTCAGGGACGGAGGACGGGAGGTCACATGGAAGGACTTTGTCAACAACTACCTGTCCAAAGCAGTGGTGAGGACACTTTAATCACCATTAATCATCTGATCTCTTAAAAGTCACTCTATTGTCCCTCTCTGACCTGCTCACCTACATTTGAGTCTGTTAACTTGATAGAAGGAATATGACTTTGTTAGATTTCTTAATATTGGTAATCTATAAACCAGTTTGTTTACAGACCTCTGAATCTGAATTGATTTTGGTTAATCTCAGTTCATTTATTTTCTTTTAACCTGACGTGCTGATTTTTGTTAATCCAAGTTATTCTGCTGCGTGAACACGTTTTAGAACTTGTTTATAGGACCTTGTTAAATTTGACACCATAACTCAGATCTTTTTAAGAACTACATTCTTGTGTAACAGTGCTTCTACATATATAATATATATATATATATATTAGTGGTGTCACGGATCACGGATCGATCCGTGATCCGTTCGGATCAGCCCTCACGGTTCGGATCACTTGTGAACCGCGGATCAATCGAGTATTTTTTTTCTTTTTTTTTTTACAGTGTAATCATCATAGTGTGTAATAAAGTTATACTGCTGCTGTTCCTTTTCAAGTAACAAGTCCCCGAATATCAATGCAGAGTGTCAGTGAACAGATATAAAGCAGTAGTGTGTTCACGTGAACGGAGCAGCTTAGAAGCATTTAACGGTGAAGTCATGGTGAGCGGAGGGACTTGAGAAGCCGCGGCGTCATTTAAGTCGCAAGTTTGGGAGCATTTTGTCTTCCCTGTAACGTATAATGACGGATGAGGGTGGTGGACAAAGCGTTACGGTATGTAGGCGTTATTTAGAGAGAGACACACGACAACGGCAAAACATCGGCATGTCCACACATATGAAGAGACACCATCAACATCGGCATGTCCACACATATGAAGAGACACCATCCCGTCTGTCAGCGACGGGGGACACTCCGGTGTAGAAAACAAAGGATTTCTAAATCTGGTTAAAATGCTTGGGCCACGCTACGAAATCCACTCACGCACCCACTTCAGTGTGAAGCTGTTCCAGACCTCTATGAGAAGGAAAAGACTGTAGAGACCGCTTTCACCACGGCGGAGTGATTCTTAGTCCGGTGCTGTAGACACGCCCCCTCTGTGAGAGTCACACAGACACACACCTGGTTCAGGTGCTGACAGAAGTGTCAGAGTGGAAGCTAGACAGGCCCAATAATATTCCAGTCACCACAGAAAGCTACCCTCTCCCCAGACAATGGAGATATTCTCATCTTTTTGAAAATAATGTCACAGTAATGGTAAACATTATTGTGTATTTGAATGACATAACCTGACAGGAAGTAAACATAGACCCAAGTTGTTGCCGAGCAGTTCAGTTCAGTGTAAACAGTGGAAGCTAGCTCACTGGCTGTTTCTTTCTTTCAATATTGATGAAAGGACGAGGATATCAGAATTGAGTATTCTTGAATGTTTTATTTTTATTTATTTATTTAATTTTGTTTCAAATTGGACATGTTCAATATTTTTGTTTTCATGTAAGACTATAGCCCAAAGTTCTTTGCTTTAAGTGTTCTTGAAGTTCTTTAATTAATAAATGGAAAGCAAAGTTATATTTGTTTCCTCCCCTTTTCTTTGTTGATCCGAAAAATGATCCGAACCGTGACTCCTGAACCGTGATCCGAACCGTGAGGTTTGTGATCCGTGACACCCCTAATATATATATATATAACAGCAGGTGTTTGTTTTGTTCACCAGGTTGACCGGTTAGAGGTGGTCAACAAGCGGTACGTTAAAGTGTTCTTCGCTCCGGGGAAGACGCCGGTGGACGGGGTGAGTTAATAATTTACTTATTATTTTGAATGTCTCTTTATTTGACTTACTCTCAGGCTCATTTCCGGCCCTAGGACTCGACGAACCATTCGGCCTACAACCCCATTCGGACGTAAGCGTCTTTTGGGTGATTGTCAGAGAAAGATTAGGGACACAAACGGAGCCCCTAAAAATAGGCAGGGCCCGGGTTCCTATGACATCTAGGTCCGTGTTATACGCAGGCGCAGGCCTTTCGGATCGGACCTACGGCGGCCGAGTAATAAATTGACAAAGTTTCGGAACGTGTAGGCCGGTTGGCAGTTTACCGCTCGTGTCCACCAGGGGGCCGAGCACATCAGGCTTTCGGGACCAAAAGGGACATTTGGGCCCAAATTGACCCAGATGGCCGGGGTCAATTGGGACCAATTGGGACAATTGATGGCCACCTCGGGGGGATTCAGGATTGACATTTTAAACTGCCGTATCTCCTCAACCGTTCAACATCCCGCCCTCAAACGTAGATATCTTGGACCAGCGTTAAATTGTACGGAAACAATGTTTTGGGACCAAAGTTGCCATTTGGTCAGTATGGTTGGGGCACATGAAAATTTCATTATAATGTAGTCGGAATGACACTTTCTGAGTTGTAAATAAACTGACATTTGACCTGGAAGATCTCCACAACCCTTTGGGCTAGGAAGCTGACATTTGGACTGTACCATCATCTTAAAGTATAGATCCACTGGTATGAATATGAAAATGATTGCCCCAACTCAAATTCTTTGAAATCTCAGGCAAAGTAAGGCAATGGCATTGATTTTGCCCAAAAGTCAAACTCGTCCAATTTGCTTGAAACGTTGCATACCTGTTGGGCTGTTCCCAGGTATGCTCCCTCATAAGTTTCAGCCTCCCAGACCAAAGCAATTTGAGATATTTTTTGGGAGAGATGGGTATCTTTTATGTCATATTGGTTGGGATGATTGGCCTACATGGTCAGCCCATCAGCTGTAGTTGAAATGGCCCTTTTTCAGTTATAAGGGATATAAGTTCCCTTATAATCCAAAAAGGGCCATTTGGAGGAGCTTTTTGTCCTGGAAATGGCAGTTCCCTTATAACTAAAAAGGCCATTTCAACTACATTTGATGGGGCTCTCGGTTCAGCCAAAAATCCCAACCCAAAAGGCAGTAATTGTCCCTTTTTGAGTCATAAGGATAAGTTGCCTTATAACTAATGAGGCCATTTCAACTACATTTGATGGGGCTCTCGTTTCAGCCAAAAATCCCAACCCAAAAGGCAGTAATTGTCCCGGTTTTGCCATTTTAGCATCTTCACCACATATGATGTAATTTGATCTAAATGAGCTACAGCCGCCAAACTTGAGACACAGGGTCTGTGGCTTCATATGAACACACACAGCAAGTTTTGTGGGGCTAGCACTCGGGCTGCAACAACGAATCGAGAAAAATCGATTATCAAATTTCAAATCAATAAGTTGCGGAGTATAAAAAATAAAACTAGAAAAAGCATTTCCTGCTGAAAATGCGTTGGAATGCTGAAAACTGAAATTAATCGCAAAAACATTGCTGAAAATAGATATCCAATTCAAAAACAAATTGCAAAAAGCTTAATAATTCAAAAAGTTTAAAGATTACAAATATGAAAAGTCATATCACACCTCTCCTGAAAGAGCTGAACATTTTGATATTTGAACAGTTTCTGTGGCTTAAAAAAATTCATCAGTGGTGATATTTGTAGTAGTATAAGTTGTAGTAGAAGTATTATTAGTAGAAGTATTAGTAGCATTAGAATAAGTACTAGTAGTAGTAGTGATATTTGTAGTAGTAGTAGAAGTTGTAGTTGTAGTAGAAGTATTATTAGTAGTAGAAGTATTAGTAATTAGAAGAAGTAGTAGAAGACGTAGTATCAGTAGTCATAGTAATAGCTGTAGTATTGGTCGTAGTATTTTATATCACAGTAGTAGTAGTAGTAGTAATAGTAATGGCAGTAGAAGATGTAGCAGTAGTAGTAGTACTAGTAGCAGTCGTACTAATAGCTGTAGTAGTATTACTACTTTTAGTAGCATGAATAGCAGTAGTAGTAGTAGTAGCAGTTGTCGTATAAGTAATAGCAGTAGTGGTAGTAATAATATTGATGTAGCAGTAATAGCAGTAGTAGTAATAGTAGCAACAGCAAAAGTTATAGTAGAAGTAGTAGTAGCAGTAGTAGTAATACTATATTAGCAGCAGCAGTAGTAGTTGTCGCAGTATTAGTAAGCGCATTCATTTTTTAAACAAAAAAGCCTAATTTTGAGCTTGTTTAAATACAGTTAATCCATGGGGCTTTTATTTTGAAAGGGTGGTGCTGGGTGTGGGGGAGAGGGGGAGAGGAGACATAATCATAATGTCTGACACATAAACAGAGGTTATTAAATGCCTGGCTTCATCACAAGCATTTCAATTAGAATTCACTCTTTGGGGCTTTTATTTTGAAATGGGGGGTGTGTGTGTGTGTGTGTGTGTGGGGGGTCCTCTAAAAGTCTCTAAGGCCTGAATGACTGTATGAGAGAGAGACACAGACAGGGGGAGAGAGAGAGAGAGAGAGTGAGAGAGAGAAGAAAGAATTAGTGAGAGCGAGAGAGCGAGAGAGGGAGAGAGAGCGAGAGAGAGGGAGAGAGAGAGAGAGAGAAGAAAGAACTAGAAAAAGCATTTCCTGCTGAAAATGCGTTGGAATGCTGAAAACTGAAATTAATCGCAAAAACATTGCTGAAAATAGATATCCAATTCAAAAACAAATTGCAAAAAGCTTAATAATTCAAAAAGTTTAAAGATTACAAATATGAAAAGTCATATCACACCTCTCCTGAAAGAGCTGAACATTTTGATATTTGAACAGTTTCTGTGGCTTAAAAAAATTCATCAGTGATGATATTTGTAGTAGTAGAAGTTGTAGTAGAAGTATTATTAGTAGAAGTATTAGTAGCATTAGAATAAGTACTAGTAGTAGTAGTAGTGATATTTGTAGTAGTATAAGTTGTAGAAGTATTATTAGTAGAAGTATTAGTAGCATTAGAATAAGTACTAGTAGTAGTAGTAGTGATATTTGTAGTAGTAGTAGAAGTTGTAGTAGAAGTATTATTAGTAGTAGAAGTATTAGTAATTAGAAGTAGTAGAAGACGTAGTCACAGTAATAGCTGTAGTATTGGTCGTAGTATTTACTATCACAGTAGTAGTAGTAGTAATAGTAATGGCAGTAGAAGTAGCAGTGGTAGTACTAGTAGCAGTCGTACTAATAGCTGTAGTAGTATTACTACTTTTAGTAGCATGAATAGCAGTAGTAGTAGTAGCAGTTGTCGTATAAGTAATAGTAGTAGTGGTAGTAATAGCAGTAGTGGTAGTAATAAGATAAGATAAGATAAGATAAGATAAGATAATCCTTTATTAGTCCCTCAGTGGGGAAATTACAGGATTACAGCAGCATTGCTCACAAGTAATAAAAATCAAGATAAAATCAAGTAATATAATAAACTAAACAGTAAACAGTAGAACAGTAATAAAATAAGACAGTAAGAAGAGTATTAGATATACTAAATATGCCAGTATATACAGAATATACAGAATATACAGAATATACAGGCGGATCAGGTAAATACTTAAACGTATTGGATATTGCACGGATTAGATAAGGTATTGCACCAGGTGAATGAATTAAAGTGTTCAGAGTGTGCAAAGTGTTCAGAGTGTGCAAAGTGTTCAGTGTGTGCAAAGTGTTCGTGTTCAAGTGTTCAAGTGTTAGTTGTCCACCGAGAGCAGTTTGTTGTGCAGCCTGACAGCAGCGGGGAGAAAGGACTTGCGGTACCTCTCCCTCAGACACCGGGGGTGAATCAGCCGGTGACTGAAGGAGCTGTGCAGAGCTGCCAGAGTGTCCTGCATGGGGTGGGAAGCGTGGCTCATCAGGGATGAGAGCTTCGCCATCATCCTCCTGTCTCCCACCACCTCCACAGTATCCAGTGGACATCCCAGCACGCTGCTGGCCTTCCTCACCAGTTTGTCCAGTCTCCTCCTGTCAGCTGCCGCGATGCTGCTGTTCCAGAAGACCACTCCATAGAAGATGGCTGATGCCACCACGGAGTCGAAGAAGGTCTTCAGGAGTGCTCCCTGCACCCCAAAAGACCTCAGTCTCCTCAGCAGAAAGAGTCTGCTCTGTCCTTTTTTATAAAGAGCGTGAGCGTGGTCAGTCCAGTCCAGTTTATTGTTCAAGTGAACACCCAGGTACTTATACGACTTCACGACCTCAATGTCCAGTCCCTGGATGCTCACCGGTGTCGGAGGAGGGCGTTTACCCCGGCGGAAGTCCACCACCAGCTCCTTGGTCTTGCTGGAGTTGATGTGGAGGCGGTTCCGCTGGCACCATCCTAAAAAGTCCTGGTTTAGTTCCCTGTATTCTCTGTCATCATCGGCGGAGATGAGGCCGACAATTGCAGAGTCGTCAGAGAACTTTTGCAGGTGGCAGTTTGCAGAGTTATGTTTGAAGTCCGAGGTGTAAATGGAGAAGAGGAATGGAGCTAGAACGGTTCCCTGTGGGGCCCCTGTGCTGCAGGACACCCGATCTGACTCACACTCCCGTATCCGCACATACTGTGGACGGTTGGTGAGGTAGTCCAGGATCCATGCAGTGAGGTGGTGGTCCACCCCGGTCTGCTCCAGCTTGTCCCTCAGAAGCAAAGGCTGGATGGTGTTGAAGGCACTGGAGAAGTCGTAGAACATGACTCTCACAGTGCTTCCAGCCTTTTCCAGGTGAGAGAGGCATCTCTGCAGCAGGAAGATGACGGCGTCATCCACCCCGATGCCGGACTGGTAGGCGAACTGAAGTGGGTCCAGGGATGAACTCACCAGAGGGCGGAGATGGGCAAGGACCAGCCTCTCCAGGGTCTTCATCAGGTGGGATGTCAACGCCACCGGCCTGTAGCTGTTGAGGTCCTTGGGCCGCGGGTTCTTTGGTACCGGTACCACGCAGGATGTCTTCCATAGCTGTGGTACTTTCCCCAGCCTCAAGCTCAAGTTGAATATGTGCTCCGCTATCCCGCACAGCTGGTCTGCGCAGGATTTGAGGAGCCTTGAGCTGATGCCGTCTGGACCCGTGGCCTTCCTCGCCTTGATCCTCCTCAGTTCATTCCTCACTTGGTTGAGGGACACTCTGGGGGGTGGGGTGCTGTGTGTTGGAGTGGGGGTGGGTTGCTGGTCGTAGGGTGCTGGGTGTGAGAGGTGTGGAGGGGAGCCGAGTGCTGTGGGAAGGGGGTAATGATCCACAGTGGATGCAGATGATGGGGGTTGCAGCAGCAGGGAGGACTGGGTGGGGGGAGGGGTGGATGGCTGGTCAAATCTGTTAAAAAATAAGTTCAGCTCATTCACCCACTTTTGGTCCCCCTCAGGCTGTTGGTTGGGCCCCTTGAACCCAGAAATCGCCTTGAGGCCCTTCCAGACCCCGGCGGTGTTATTCTGCTGCAGCTGGTCCTCCATCCTCATCCTGTAGACATCTTTCCCCTCCCTGATCTTCATCCTCAGCTCCCTCTGCACAGTCCTCAGCTCCTCTTTGTTGCCAGATCTAAAAACCCTCTTCTTCTCCTTGAGGAGGGCCTTTATCTCCGGAGAGATCCAGGGTTTGCCATTTGAGAAACACCGTACAGTCCTGGTGGGTACGGTGTTCTCAACACAGAAGTTAATATAGTCCGTGATGCAGTCGGTGAGACCGTCGATGTCTTCCCCATGGGCATCACTAAATACCTCCCACACAGTTGTCTCAAAACAGTCCTTCAGAGCCTCCTCGGCTCCATCGGTCCATCGTCTAACTGTGCGGGTCACAGCTGGCTGCTTCTGTGCAAGAGTTGTGTACACAGGCAGGAGGTGCACCAGGTTGTGGTCAGATCTGCCCAGGGGAGGGAGAGGTGATGATATGTATGCCTCCTTGGTGTTGGCATAAAGAAGGTCCAGTGTTTTATTGTCTCTGGTGTGGCATTTGACATACTGGGTGAATGTGGGCAGAGTGGAGGATGGAGGGGCATGATTAAAGTCCCCAGAGAGAAGGAGGAGGGCATTGGGGTGTTGTGTCAACAGCCTGCTTGTCGCCGAGTGGATGACGTCACAGGCCGCTTCCGCGTCAGCAGAGGGGGGGATATACGCAGCCACCATAATAACGTGCGAAAATTCCCTAGGCAGATAGTGTGGCCTCATGCTAACCGCTAACAGTTCAATGTCCGCTGTGCAGGTCTGCTCCTTAACAGTGATGTGCCCAGAGTTACACCATCTATCATTAACAAACACTGCCAGGCCTCCTCCCTTCCTCTTACCGCTCTCCGTTGTCCTGTCCGCCCGTATGATGCGGAACCCGTCTAGAGTAGCGTGCGTGTCCGGGTTTAGCTCGGTTAGCCACGTCTCCGTAAACACCATGAGGCTAGACTCCCGGTATTCCCTCTGATGGCGAGTTAGCGCCGCTAGCTCGTCCATCTTGTTGGGCAGAGACCTCACGTTTCCCATGATGATGGAGGGGAGGACGGGTGTGTAGCGTCTTCTCCTGGCGCGACGTTCCGCGCCCGCACGGCATCCCCGTTTCTTCCTCCTCAGCTCGCGGGGAACAGCGGGTCTCTCGTCAGGTAGCACCGCCGTGTCCCGGAATGCTAACAGCTGGTCCCTAGCGTAAACAACTAACGTTAGTCCATGGCTGCACGCTGGATCCCCAGACACGGAGGTGCAAATTGCAATAAACAGCAGATAGACCACGACAAGCTCGACGTGTCTAGCTGCCATAATGCACCGATTAAGAACGGTAGCTAAAAAGAAGCGAAAGAAGTAACAAAAAGTAACATAATATAAGAAAGCTAAGTAGTGAGCAGGAGCTACTGTAAAAAGCAGCCACTCGTGCGGCGCCGGAAGTGGCAGACTAATATTGATGGTAGCAGTAATAGCACTAGTAATAGTAGCAACAGCAAAAGTTGTAGTAGAAGTAGTAGCAGCAGTAGTAGTAGTAATACTAGAAACATTAGCAGCAGTAGTAGTTGTCGCAGTATTAGTAAGAGCAGTCATTATTTCAACAAAAAAGCCTAATTTTGAGCTTAATGTTTACATACAGTTAATCCATGGGGCTTTTATTTTGAAAGGGTGGGGCTGGGTGGGGGAGGGAGGGGGAGAGGAGACATAATCATAATGTCTGACACACATAAACAGAGGTTATTAAATGACAGGCTTCATCACAAGCAGTTCAGTTAGAATTCACTCTCTGGGGCTTTTATTTTGAAATGGGGTGTGGGGTGTGGGGGAGAAGGGGAGAGGAGACAGAATCATAATGTTAGATAAACACAAACCGGTTATTAAATGACAGGCTCATCACAAGCATTTCAGTTAGGATTCTAGTATAGCTCAAAGTATGAGGAAGTTGAAGGATTTGAAAGTTGAAGAAGTTTAAGAGGATTTGAAAATCTTCTCCATAGAAACCCATTCAAAAAAAAGTTGCAAAAAGCTTAATAATTCAAAAACTTTAAAGGTTATAAATAGAAAAAGTCATAGCAGAGATGAGCTGAAGGAGCTGAACATTTTGATAGTTGAACGGTTTCTGGAACTTAAAAAATGAAGAAGAAGAAGAGTTTCAAAAAAAGGGGGACGGAAGAAATAGTGGAACTAGAAAAAGCATTTCCTGCTGAAAATGCGTTGGAATGCTGAAAACTGAAATTAATCGCAAAAACATTGCTGAAAATAGATATCCAATTCAAAAACAAATTGCAAAAAGCTTAATAATTCAAAAAGTTTAAAGATTACAAATATGAAAAGTCATATCACCCCTCTCCTGAAAGAGCTGAACATTTTGATATTCGAACAGTTTCTGTGGCTTTAAAAAATTCATCAGTGGTGATATTTGTAGTAGTATAAGTTGTAGTAGAAGTATTATTAGTAGAAGTATTAGTAGCATTAGAATAAGTACTAGTAGTAGTAGTAGTGATATTTGTAGTAGTAGTAGAAGTTGTAGTTGTAGT
>JAFEUB010000540.1:7500-10000 GCA_024529925.1 Ophthalmolycus amberensis | reverse complement strand
AAGTAGAAGTATTATTAGTAGTAGAAGTATTAGTAGCATTAGAATAAGTAGTAGTAGTAGCAGTAGTGATATTTGTAATAGTAGTAGTAGAAGTCGTAGTTGTAGTATAAGTATCATTCGTAGTAGAAGTATTAGTATTTAGAAGAAGTATTAGTATTTAGAAGAAGTAGTAGCCGCGTATCAGTAGTAGTAGTAATAGCTGTAGTAGTGGTCGTGGTATTTAATATAACAGTAGTAGTAGTAGTAGTAGTAGTAAAAGTAATGGCAGTATTTGAAGTAGCAGTAGTAGTAGTACTAGTAGCAGTCGTACTAATAGCTGTAGTAGTATTAGTACTGGTAGTAGCATGAATAGCAGTAGTAGCAGTTGTAGTAGCAGTAGTAGTAATACTATATTAGCAGCAGCAGTAGTAGTTGTCGCAGTATTAGTAAGAGCATTAATTTTTTTAACAAAAAAGCCTAATTTTGAGCTAAACGTTTAAATACAGTTAATCCATGGGGCTTTTATTTTGAAAGGGTGGGGCTGGGTGGGGGAGGGAGGGGGAGAGGAGACATAATCATAATGTTTGACACATAAACAGAGGTTATTAAATGACAGGCTTCATCACAAGCAGTTCAGTTAGAATTCACTCTCTGGGGCTTTTATTTTGAAATGGGGTGTGGGGGAGAAGGGGAGAGGAGACAGAATCATAATGTTCGATAAACACAAACCGGTTATTAAATGACGGGCTCATCACAAGCATTTCAGTTAGGATTCATTCTGTGGGGCTTTTATTTTAAAATGGCGTGTGTGTGTGTGTGGGGGGGGTGGAGGAGGGGGGAAAGACCTCTAAAGATCCCTAAGACCTGAATGACTGTATGAGAGAGACACAGAGAGAGAGAGAGAGGGAGAGGAGTGTATGTGCGCGTGTGTCTGTGAGTCTGTGTGTTTATCAACATCACTAATTGGCTCAATCGCGAACACCTGTGTGCCTGAAGCCATTTGAAAATATTCTCCATAGAGATCCTATTGAAAAAATAAAAAGCTTAATAATTCAAAAAGTTTAAAGGTTAGAAATATAAAAAGTCATAGCAGACCTCTGGTGAAAGAGCTGAACATTTTAATAGTTGAACGGTTTCTGTAGCTTAAAAAATGAAGGAGGAGAAGCGTTGCGACGGAAGAAATAGAAGAAGTTGAATAAAGAAACAGGATAACAATAGTTGGAATGCTTAACAGCATTCCAACAATGAGTGAGAGAGAGAGAGAGAGAGAGAGAGAGAGAGAGAGAGAAGAAAGAATGAGTGAGTGAGTGAGAGAGAGAGAGAGAAGAAAGAACTAGAAAAAGCATTTCCTGCTGAAAATGCGTTGGAATGCTGAAAACTGAAATGAATTGTGAAAGAATTGCTGAAAATAGATATCCAATTCAAAAACAAATTGCAAAAAGCTTAATAATTCAAAGAGTTTAAAGATTACAAATATGAAAAGTCATATCACACCTCTCCTGAAAGAGCTGAACATTTTGATATTTGAACAGTTTCTGTGGCTTAAAAAAATTCATCAGTGGTGATATTTGTAGTAGTAGAAGTTGTAGTAGAAGTATTATTAGTAGAAGTATTAGTAGCATTAGAATAAGTGCTAGTAGTAGTAGTAGTGATATTTGTAGTAGTAGTAGAAGTTGTGGTTGTAGTAGAAGTATTGTTAGTAGTAGAAGTATTAGTAATTAGAAGTAGCAGAAGACGTAGTATCAGTAGTCATAGTAATAGCTGTAGTATTGGTCATAGTATTTAATATCACAGTAGTAGTAGTAGTAGTAATAGTAATGGCAGTAGAAGATGTAGCAGTAGTAGTAGTACTAGTAGCAGTCGTACCAATAGCTGTAGTAGTATTACTACTTTTAGTAGCATGAATAGCAGTAGTAGTAGTAGCAGTTGTCGTATAAGTAATAGTAGTAGTGGTAGTAATAGCAGTAGTGGTAGTAATAATATTGATGGTAGCAGTAGTAGCAGTAGTAGTAATAGTAGCAACAGCAAAAGTTATAGTAGAAGTAGTCGTAGCAGTAGTAGTAATACTATAGTAGCAGCAGCAGTAGTAGTTGTCGCAGTATTAGTAAGAGCATTCATTTTTTGAACAAAAAAGCCTAATTTTGAGCTTGTTTAAATACAGTTAATCCATGGGGCTTTTATTTTGAAAGGGTGGTGCTGGGTGGGGGGGAGAGGGGGAGAGGAGACATAATCATAATGTCTGACACACATAAACAGAGGTTATTAAATGCCTGGCTTCATCACAAGCATTTCAATTAGAATTCACTCTTTGGGGCTTTTATTTTGAAATGGGGTGTGTGTGTGTGTGTGGGGGGGGGGTCCTCTAAAAGTCTCTAAGTCCTGAATGACTGTATGAGAGAGAGAGAGAGAGAAGAAAGAATTAGTGAGTGAGAGAGAGAGAGGCAGAGAGAGAGAGAGAGAGAGGGAGAGGCAGAGAGAGAGAAGAAAGAATTAGTGAGTGAGAGGCAGAGAGGCAGAGAGA
>JAFEUB010000540.1:0-2500 GCA_024529925.1 Ophthalmolycus amberensis | reverse complement strand
GAATCACAGCCAAATCAGTTTATGTTGTGTTCCTACAGCTGTAAACAGCGACCGGTGGCTTGCTAGACACAGTGAATACAGCTCGATACAATCCACGGAGCTCCTCTGAACAATATTATGAACCAGACATGACTGCGTTTGGCATTCCGACGTTTGAGGGACTTCCACAACACGTACAAAGCAGCAATTGTCCTTATTCCTTTCACGGTTGATAGCGGAAAGTAATGGCTTCCAGTCGATAAACCACGCCCCCTCTCCGGCGCTACGAGATTTTGCGGCGTTTGGTCTGAACACGACCGGCGGCGCGTTGGACGCTTTTTTGCAGTGCGTTGGACGCAATTTTGCAGCGCGTCAAAAAATCAACGCGACCGGTGTGAACGCACCATAAGACCTGAATGACTGTATGAGAGAGAGACACAGAGAGAGAGAGGGAGAGGAGTGTATGTGCGCGTGTGTCTGTGAGTCTGTGTGTTTATCAACATCACTAATTGGCTCAATCGCGAACACCTGTGTGCCTGAAGCCATTTCATGGAGATAAAACAGGGAAACACCTCTCAAACAAATCCTCAAAACTCCCATAACCGTAGCTCCTATTGCTCCGATATTAATAATTGAGGGGAAGAATGAGTTGAAGAACAGATCCTGTAAAAATTGTGTCTGTAGTGTAAAAAATGTGGCTTAACTGGCGATCTAGAAATGGGGTACCGTGTTCTGTGGAAGATGTTTTTGAAGCAAAATTTAACATTGGTCTCTATGGAGCAGAAAGTTGGTTTTCCTCTCAATTAACGGCTTCCGTGTCAAATGTGGAAATCTGTGGGATTCCACAGTAATTTTTCTACGACAAGGACAATATTAGCTACTTCTACATCCAGAAATTATGCATGAAGAGTGAAGATTGTGGACACATTGGCAAAATACAAATGTTTTTTTCACAAGAATCTCAAGCTGCTCTTCACTCTAGCGGTGACATCACGCACTCTAAGCTGCGCAATACACACCCATTATAAAGTCAGAAAAGGGCTGAAAAATCATAAAAGTTAAATTGCTGCAGTTCAAAAAGTTTAAAAGATATCAAAAAGCTGAATCATGTTGGCAATAGTTAAGGGTTTTCTCAACATTTGAAAGTTGAAATGGTGTCTGTAGCTGAAAGTATGAGGAAGTTGAAGGATTTGAAAGTTGAAGAAGTTTAAGAGGATTTGAAAATATTCTCCATAGAGATCCCATTCAAAAATAAAGTTGCTAAAAGCTTAATAATTCAAAAGTTTAAAGGTTAGAAATAGAAAAAGTCATAGCAGAGATGAGCTGAAGGAGCTGAACATTTTGATAGTTGAACGGTTTCTGTAGCTTAAAAAATGAAGAACAAGAAGCGTTGCGACGAAAAACAGGGGGGGACGGAAGAAATAGTGGAACTAGAAAAAGCATTTCCTGCTGAAAATGCGTTGGAATGCTGAAAGCTGAAATTAATTGTGAAAAAATTGCTGAAAATTAAGAAATGGGAGACTGTCTGAAAAATGTTGAAGCCCGAAAGCATTTAAACTGCACTGCTGAAAAACCTTCTCGTTGAAATGTCTAACTATGGTGTCTGTAGCTGAAAGTATGAGGAAGAAGAAGGCTTTGGAAGTTGAAGAAGTATAACAGGATTTGAAGATTTTCTCCATAGAGATCCCATTCAAAAGAAAATTGCAAAAAGCTTAATTCAAAAAGTTTAAAGATTACAAATATGAAAAGTCAAAGCACCCCTCTCCTGAAAGAGCTGAACATTTTGATATTTGAACAATTTCTGTAGCTTAAACAAATTTCAGAAGTAGTGATATTTGTAGTAATAGTAGTAGAAGTTGTAGTTGAAGTAGAAGTATTATTAGTAGTAGAAGTATTAGTAGCATTAGAATAAGTAGTAGTAGTAGCAGTAGTGATATTTGTAATAGTAGTAGTAGAAGTTGTAGTAGAAGTATCATTAGTAGTAGAAGTATTAGTATTTAGAAGAAGTAGTAGCCTAGTATCAGTAGTAGTAGTAATAGCTGTAGTAGTGGTCGTAGTATTTAATATAACAGTAGTAGTAGTAGTAGTAGTAAAAGTAATGGCAGTATTTGAAGTAGCAGTAGTAGTAGTACTAGTAGCAGTCGTACTAATAGCTGTAGTAGTATTAGTACTGGTAGTAGCATGAATAGCAGTAGTAGCAGTTGTAGTATAAGTAATAGTAGTAGTGGTAGTAATAGCAGTAGTGGTAGTAATAATATTGATGGTAGCAGTAATAGCACTAGTAATAGTAGCAACAGCAAAAGTTGTAGTAGAAGTAGTAGCAGCAGTAGTAGTAGTAATACTCGAAATATTAGCAGCAGTAGTAGTTGTCGCAGTATTTGTAAGAGCATTCATTATTTCAACAAAAAAGCCTAATTTTGAGCTTAATGTTTACATACAGTTAATCCATGGGGCTTTTATTTGGAAAAGGTGGGGCTGGGTGGGGGAGGGAGGGGAGAGGAGACATAATCATAATGTTTTG
>JAFEUB010000539.1:0-23896 GCA_024529925.1 Ophthalmolycus amberensis | reverse complement strand
AACTGTTCTAGAATGTTTGAATCTTTTTAGAATGTTTTTAACTGTTCCAGAATGTTTGCATCTTTTTAGAATGTTTGAATCTTTTTTAGAATGTTTGAATCTTTTTTAGAATGTTTTAAACTGTTCTAGAATGTTTGAAACTTTTTAGAATGTTTGAATCTATTTTAGAATGTTTTAAACTGTTCTAGAATGTTTGAATCTTTTTAGAATGTTTTTAACTGTTCCAGAATGTTTGCATCTTTTTAGAATGTTAGAATCTTTTTTAGAATGTTTGAATCTTTTTTGAATGTTTTAAACTGTTCCAGAATGTTTTTAACTGTTCCAGAATGTTTGCATCTTTTTAGAATGTTTGAATCTTTTTTAGAATGTTTGAATCTTTTTAGAATGTTTGAATCTTTTTTAGAATGTTTGAATCTTTTTAGAATGTTTTAAACTGTTCCAGAATGTTTGAATCTTTTTAGAATGTTTGAATATTTTTTAGAATGTTTGAATATTTTTTAGAATGTTTGAATATTTTTTAGAATGTTTGAATCTATTTTAGAATGTTTTAAACTGTTCCAGAATGTTTGAATCTTTTTTAGAACGTTTGAATCTTTTTAGAATGTTTTAAACTGTTCCAGAATGTTTTTAACTGTTCCAGAATGTTTGCATCTTTTTAGAATGTTTGAATCTTTTTTAGAATGTTTGAATCTTTTTAGAATGTTTGAATCTTTTTTAGAATGTTTGAATCTTTTTAGAATGTTTTAAACTGTTCCAGAATGTTTGAATCTTTTTAGAATGTTTGAATATTTTTTAGAATGTTTGAATATTTTTTAGAATGTTTGAATCTTTTTTAGAATGTTTGAATCTATTTTAGAATGTTTTAAACTGTTCCAGAATGTTTGAATCTTTTTTAGAATGTTTGAATCTTTTTTAGAATATTTGAATCTTTTTAGAATGTTTGAATCTTTTTTAGAATGTTTGAATCTTTTTTAGAATGTTTGAATCTTTTTAGAATGTTTGAATCTTTTTTAGAATGTTTGAATCTTTTTTAGAATGTTTGAATCTTTTTTAGAATGTTTTAAACTGTTCCAGAATGTTTGAATCTTTTTTAGAATGTTTGAATCTTTTTAGAATGTTTGAATCTTTTTTAGAATGTTTGAATCTTTTTAGAATATTTTAAACTGTTCCAGAATGTTTGAATCTTTTTAGAATGTTTGAATCTTTTTTAGAACATTTGAATCTTTTTAGAATGTTTTAAACTGTTCTAGAATGTTTGAATCTTTTTTAGAATGTTTGAATCTTTTTAGAATGTTTGAATCTTCTTACAATGTTTTAAACTGTTCCAGAATGTTTTTAACTGTTCCAGAATGTTTGCATCTTTTTAGAATGTTTGAATCTTTTTTAGAATGTTTGAATCTTTTTAGAATGTTTGAATCTTTTTTAGAATGTTTGAATCTTTTTAGAATGTTTGAATCTTTTTTAGAATGTTTGAATCTTTTTTAGAATGTTTTAAACTGTTCCAGAATGTTTGAATCTTTTTTAGAATGTTTGAATCTTTTTTAGAATGTTTGAATCTTTTTAGAATATTTTAAACTGTTCCAGAATGTTTGAATCTTTTTAGAATGTTTGAATCTTTTTTAGAACATTTGAATCTTTTTAGAATGTTTTAAACTGTTCCAGAATGTTTTAAACTGTTCTAGAATGTTTGAATCTTTTTTAGAATGTTTGAATCTTCTTACAATGTTTTAAACTGTTCCAGAATGTTTTTAACTGTTCCAGAATGTTTGCATCTTTTTAGAATGTTTGAATCTTTTTTAGAATGTTTGAATCTTTTTAGAATGTTTGAATCTTTTTTAGAATGTTTGAATCTTTTTAGAATGTTTGAATCTTTTTTAGAATGTTTGAATCTTTTTTAGAATGTTTTAAACTGTTCCAGAATGTTTGAATCTTTTTTAGAATGTTTGAATCTTTTTAGAATGTTTGAATCTTTTTTAGAATGTTTGAATCTTTTTAGAATATTTTAAACTGTTCCAGAATGTTTGCATCTTTTTAGAATGTTTGAATCTTTTTTAGAATGTTTGAATCTTTTTAGAATGTTTGAATCTTTTTTAGAATGTTTGAATCTTTTTAGAATGTTTTAAACTGTTCCAGAATGTTTGAATCTTTTTAGAATGTTTGAATGTTTTTTAGAATGTTTGAATATTTTTTAGAATGTTTGAATCTTTTTTAGAATGTTTGAATCTATTTTAGAATGTTTTAAACTGTTCCAGAATGTTTGAATCTTTTTTAGAATGTTTGAATCTTTTTTAGAATGTTTGAATCTTTTTAGAATGTTTGAATCTTTTTTAGAATGTTTGAATCTTTTTTAGAATGTTTGAATCTTTTTAGAATGTTTGAATCTTTTTTAGAATGTTTGAATCTTTTTAGAATATTTTAAACTGTTCCAGAATGTTTGAATCTTTTTAGAATGTTTGAATCTTTTTTAGAACATTTGAATCTTTTTAGAATGTTTTAAACTGTTCCAGAATGTTTTAAACTGTTCTAGAATGTTTGAATCTTTTTTAGAATGTTTGAATCTTTTTAGAATGTTTGAATCTTCTTACAATGTTTGAAACTGTTCCAGAATGTTTGAATCTTTTTAGAATGTTTTTAACTGTTCCAGAATGTTTGCATCTTTTTAGAATGTTTGAATCTTTTTTAGAATGTTTTAAACTGTTCCAGAATGTTTGAATCTTTTTTAGAATGTTTGAATCTTTTTAGAATGTTTGAATCTTTTTTAGAATGTTTGAATCTTTTTAGAATATTTTAAACTGTTCCAGAATGTTTGAATCTTTTTTAGAACGTTTGAATCTTTTTAGAATGTTTGAATCTATTTTAGAATGTTTTAAACTGTTCCAGAATGTTTGCATCTTTTTAGAATGTTTGAATCTTTTTTAAAATGTTTTAAACTGTTCCAGAATGTTTGAATCTTTTTTAGAATGTTTGAATCTTTTTAGAATGTTTGAATCTTTTTTAGAATGTTTGAATCTTTTTAGAATATTTTAAACTGTTCCAGAATGAATCTTTTTAGAATGTTTGAATCTTTTTTAGAACGTTTGAATCTTTTTAGAATGTTTTAAACTGTTCCAGAATGTTTTTAACTGTTCCAGAATGTTTGCATCTTTTTAAATGTTTGAATCTTTTTTAGAATGTTTGAATCTTTTTAGAATGTTTGAATCTTTTTAGAATGTTTGAATCTTTTTTAGAACGTTTGAATCTTTTTAGAATGTTTTAAACTGTTCCAGAATGTTTTTAACTGTTCCAGAATGTTTGCATCTTTTTAGAATGTTTGAATCTTTTTTAGAATGTTTGAATCTTTTTAGAATGTTTTAAACTGTTCCAGAATGTTTGAATCTTTTTAGAATGTTTGAATATTTTTTAGAATGTTTGAATATTTTTTAGAATGTTTGAATCTTTTTTAGAATGTTTGAATCTATTTTAGAATGTTTGAATCTATTTTAGAATGTTTTAAACTGTTCCAGAATGTTTGAATCTTTTTTAGAATGTTTGAATCTTTTTTAGAATGTTTGAATCTTTTTTAGAATGTTTGAATCTTTTTAGAATGTTTGAATCTTTTTTAGAATGTTTGAATCTTTTTAGAATGTTTGAATCTTTTTTAGAATGTTTGAATCTTTTTTAGAATGTTTGAATCTTTTTTAGAATGTTTTAAACTGTTCCAGAATGTTTGAATCTTTTTTAGAATGTTTGAATCTTTTTAGAATGTTTGAATCTTTTTTAGAATGTTTGAATCTTTTTAGAATATTTTAAACTGTTCCAGAATGTTTGCATCTTTTTAGAATGTTTGAATCTTTTTTAGAATGTTTGAATCTTTTTAGAATGTTTGAATCTTTTTTAGAATGTTTGAATCTTTTTAGAATGTTTTAAACTGTTCCAGAATGTTTGAATCTTTTTAGAATGTTTGAATGTTTTTTAGAATGTTTGAATATTTTTTAGAATGTTTGAATCTTTTTTAGAATGTTTGAATCTATTTTAGAATGTTTTAAACTGTTCCAGAATGTTTGAATCTTTTTTAGAATGTTTGAATCTTTTTTATTCATAAACATTCTAAAAAAGATTCAAACATTCTAAAAAAGATTCAAACATTCTGGAACAGTTTAAAACATTCTAAAATAGATTCAAACATTCTAAAAAAGATTCAAACATTCTAAAAAATATTCAAACATTCTAAAAAACATTCAAACATTCTAAAAAGATTCAAACATTCTGGAACAGTTTAAAACATTCTAAAAAGATTCAAACATTCTAAAAAAGATTCAAACATTCTAAAAAGATTCAAACATTCTAAAAAAGATTCAAACATTCTAAAAAATATTCAAACATTCTAAAAAACATTCAAACATTCTAAAAAGATTCAAACATTCTGGAACAGTTTAAAACATTCTAAAAAGATTCAAACATTCTAAAAAAGATTCAAACATTCTGGAACAGTTTAAAACATTCTAAAAAAGATTCAAACATTCTAAAAAAGATTCAAACATTCTAAAAAGATTCAAACATTCTAAAAAAGATTCAAACATTCTAAAAAAGATTCAAACATTCTAAAAAGATTCAAACATTCTAAAAAAGATTCAAACATTCTAAAAAAGATTCAAACATTCTGGAACAGTTTAAAACATTCTAAAATAGATTCAAACATTCTAAAAAAGATTCAAACATTCTAAAAAATATTCAAACATTCTAAAAAACATTCAAACATTCTAAAAAGATTCAAACATTCTGGAACAGTTTAAAACATTCTAAAATAGATTCAAACATTCTAAAAAGATTCAAACATTCTAAAAAAGATTCAAACATTCTGGAACAGTTTAAAATGTTCTAAAAAGATTCAAACATTCTAAAAAAGATTCAAACATTCTAAAAAGATTCAAACATTCTAAAAAAGATTCAAACATTCTGGAACAGTTTAAAACATTCTAAAAAAGATTCAAACATTCTAAAAAGATGCAAACATTCTGGAACAGTTAAAAACATTCTAAAAAGATTCAAACATTCTGGAACAGTTTCAAACATTGTAAGAAGATTCAAACATTCTAAAAAGATTCAAACATTCTAAAAAAGATTCAAACATTCTAAAAAAGATTCAAACATTCTGGAACAGTTTAAAACATTCTAAAATAGATTCAAACATTCTAAAAAAGATTCAAACATTCTAAAAAATTTTCAAACATTCTAAAAAATATTCAAACATTCTAAAAAGATTCAAACATTCTGGAACAGTTTAAAACATTCTAAAAAGATTCAAACATTCTAAAAAGATTCAAACATTCTAAAAAGATTCAAACATTCTAAAAAAGATTCAAACATTCTAAAAAGATGCAAACATTCTGGAACAGTTAAAAACATTCTGGAACAGTTTAAAACATTCTGGAACAGTTTAAAACATTCTAAAAAGATTCAAACATTCTAAAAAGATTCAAACATTCTAAAAAAGATTCAAACATTCTAAAAAGATGCAAACATTCTGGAACAGTTAAAAACATTCTGGAACAGTTTAAAACATTCTAAAAAGATTCAAACGTTCTAAAAAAGATTCAAACATTCTAAAAAGATTCATTCTGGAACAGTTTAAAATATTCTAAAAAGATTCAAACATTCTAAAAAAGATTCAAACATTCTAAAAAGATTCAAACATTCTAAAAAAGATTCAAACATTCTGGAACAGTTTAAAACATTTAAAAAAAGATTCAAACATTCTAAAAAGATGCAAACATTCTGGAACAGTTTAAAACATTCTAAAATAGATTCAAATATTCTAAAAAGATTCAAACGTTCTAAAAAAGATTCAAACATTCTGGAACAGTTTAAAACATTCTAAAAAGATTCAAACGTTCTAAAAAAGATTCAAACATTCTAAAAAGATTCATTTTGGAACAGTTTAAAATATTCTAAAAAGATTCAAACATTCTAAAAAAGATTCAAACGTTCTAAAAAGATTCAAACATTCTAAAAAAGATTCAAACATTCTGGAACAGTTTAAAACATTTAAAAAAAGATTCAAACATTCTAAAAAGATGCAAACATTCTGGAACAGTTTAAAACATTCTAAAATAGATTCAAATATTCTAAAAAGATTCAAACGTTCTAAAAAAGATTCAAACATTCTGGAACAGTTTAAAATATTCTAAAAAGATTCAAACATTCTAAAAAAGATTCAAACATTCTAAAAAGATTCAAACATTCTAAAAAAGATTCAAACATTCTAAAAAATATTCAAACATTCTAAAAAATATTCAAACATTCTAAAAAGATTCAAACATTCTGGAACAGTTTAAAACATTCTAAAAAGATTCAAACATTCTAAAAAAGATTCAAACATTCTAAAAAGATTCAAACATTCTAAAAAAGATTCAAACATTCTAAAAAGATGCAAACATTCTGGAACAGTTAAAACATTCTGGAACAGTTAAAAACATTCTGGAACAGTTTAAAACATTCTAAAAAGATTCAAACATTCTAAAAAGATTCAAACATTCTAAAAAAGATTCAAACATTCTAAAAAGATGCAAACATTCTGGAACAGTTAAAAACATTCTGGAACAGTTTAAAACATTCTAAAAAGATTCAAACGTTCTAAAAAAGATTCAAACATTCTAAAAAGATTCAAACATTCTAAAAAAGATTCAAACATTCTGGAACAGTTTAAAACATTTAAAAAAAGATTCAAACATTCTAAAAAGATGCAAACATTCTGGAACAGTTTAAAACATTCTAAAATAGATTCAAATATTCTAAAAAGATTCAAACGTTCTAAAAAAGATTCAAACATTCTGGAACAGTTTAAAATATTCTAAAAAGATTCAAACATTCTAAAAAAGATTCAAACATTCTAAAAAGATTCAAACATTCTAAAAAAGATTCAAACATTCTGGAACAGTTTAAAACATTCTAAAAAAGATTCAAACATTCTAAAAAGATGCAAACATTCTGGAACAGTTAAAAACATTCTAAAAAGATTCAAACATTCTGGAACAGTTTCAAACATTGTAAGAAGATTCAAACATTCTAAAAAGATTCAAACATTCTAAAAAAGATTCAAACATTCTAGAACAGTTTAAAACATTCTGGAACAGTTTAAAACATTCTAAAAAGATTCAAATGTTCTAAAAAAGATTCAAACATTCTAAAAAGATTCAAACATTCTGGAACAGTTTAAAACATTCTAAAAAGATTCAAACATTCTAAAAAAGATTCAAACATTCTAAAAAGATTCAAACATTCTAAAAAAGATTCAAACATTCTAAAAAGATGCAAACATTCTGGAACAGTTAAAAACATTCTGGAACAGTTTAAAACATTCTAAAAAGATTCAAACGTTCTAAAAAAGATTCAAACATTCTAAAAAGATTCAAACATTCTAAAAAGATTCAAACATTCTAAAAAAGATTCAAACATTCTAAAAAGATGCAAACATTCTGGAACAGTTAAAAACATTCTGGAACAGTTTAAAACATTCTAAAAAGATTCAAACGTTCTAAAAAAGATTCAAACATTCTAAAAAGATTCAAACATTCTGGAACAGTTTAAAATATTCTAAAAAGATTCAAACATTCTAAAAAGATTCAAACATTCTGGAACAGTTTAAATATTCTAAAAAGATTCAAACATTCTAAAAAAGATTCAAACATTCTGGAACAGTTTAAAACATTCTAAAATAGATTCAAACATTCTAAAAAAGATTCAAACATTCTAAAAAATATTCAAACATTCTAAAAAACATTCAAACATTCTAAAAAGATTCAAACATTCTGGAACAGTTTAAAACATTCTAAAAAGATTCAAACATTCTAAAAAAGATTCAAACATTCTAAAAAGATTCAAACATTCTAAAAAAGATTCAAACATTCTAAAAAGATGCAAACATTCTGGAACAGTTTAAAATATTCTAAAAAGATTCAAACATTCTAAAAAAGATTCAAACATTCTAAAAAGATTCAAACATTCTAAAAAAGATTCAAACATTCTAAAAAAGATTCAAACATTCTAAAAAGATGCAAACATTCTGGAACAGTTAAAAACATTCTGGAACAGTTTAAAACATTCTAAAAAGATTCAAACGTTCTAAAAAAGATTCAAACATTCTAAAAAGATTCAAACATTCTGGAACAGTTTAAAATATTCTAAAAAGATTCAAACATTCTAAAAAGATTCAAACATTCTGGAACAGTTTAAATATTCTAAAAAGATTCAAACATTCTAAAAAAGATTCAAACATTCTGGAACAGTTTAAAACATTCTAAAATAGATTCAAACATTCTAAAAAAGATTCAAACATTCTAAAAAATATTCAAACATTCTAAAAAACATTCAAACATTCTAAAAAGATTCAAACATTCTGGAACAGTTTAAAACATTCTAAAAAGATTCAAACATTCTAAAAAAGATTCAAACATTCTAAAAAGATTCAAACATTCTAAAAAAGATTCAAACATTCTAAAAAGATGCAAACATTCTGGAACAGTTTAAAATATTCTAAAAAGATTCAAACATTCTAAAAAAGATTCAAACATTCTAAAAAGATTCAAACATTCTAAAAAAGATTCAAACATTCTGGAACAGTTTAAAACATTCTAAAAAAGATTCAAACATTCTAAAAAAGATTCAAACATTCTAAAAAGATTCAAACATTCTAAAAAAGATTCAAACATTCTAAAAAGATTCAAACATTCTAAAAAGATTCAAACATTCTAAAAAAGATTCAAACATTCTAAAAAGATTCAAACATTCTAAAAAGATTCAAACATTCTAAAAAAGATTCAAACATTCTGGAACAGTTTAAAACATTCTAAAATAGATTCAAACATTCTAAAAAAGATTCAAACATTCTAAAAAATATTCAAACATTCTAAAAAACATTCAAACATTCTAAAAAGATTCAAACATTCTGGAACAGTTTAAAACATTCTAAAATAGATTCAAACATTCTAAAAAGATTCAAACATTCTAAAAAAGATTCAAACATTCTGGAACAGTTTAAAATGTTCTAAAAAGATTCAAACATTCTAAAAAAGATTCAAACATTCTAAAAAGATTCAAACATTCTAAAAAAGATTCAAACATTCTGGAACAGTTTAAAACATTCTAAAAAAGATTCAAACATTCTAAAAAGATGCAAACATTCTGGAACAGTTAAAAACATTCTAAAAAGATTCAAACATTCTGGAACAGTTTCAAACATTGTAAGAAGATTCAAACATTCTAAAAAGATTCAAACATTCTAAAAAAGATTCAAACATTCTAGAACAGTTTAAAACATTCTGGAACAGTTTAAAACATTCTAAAAAGATTCAAATGTTCTAAAAAAGATTCAAACATTCTAAAAAGATTCAAACATTCTAAAAAAGATTCAAACATTCTAAAAAGATTCAAACATTCTAAAAAAGATTCAAACATTCTAAAAAAGATTCAAACATTCTGGAACAGTTTAAAACATTCTAAAATAGATTCAAACATTCTAAAAAAGATTCAAACATTCTAAAAAATTTCAAACATTCTAAAAAATATTCAAACATTCTAAAAAGATTCAAACATTCTGGAACAGTTTAAAACATTCTAAAAAGATTCAAACATTCTAAAAAAGATTCAAACATTCTAAAAAGATTCAAACATTCTAAAAAAGATTCAAACATTCTAAAAAGATGCAAACATTCTGGAACAGTTAAAACATTCTGGAACAGTTTAAAACATTCTGGAAACAGTTTAAAACATTCTAAAAAGATTCAAACATTCTAAAAAGATTCAAACATTCTAAAAAAGATTCAAACATTCTAAAAAGATGCAAACATTCTGGAACAGTTAAAAACATTCTGGAACAGTTTAAAACATTCTAAAAAGATTCAAACGTTCTAAAAAAGATTCAAACATTCTAAAAAGATTCATTCTGGAACAGTTTAAAATATTCTAAAAAGATTCAAACATTCTAAAAAAGATTCAAACATTCTAAAAAGATTCAAACATTCTAAAAAAGATTCAAACATTCTGGAACAGTTTAAAACATTTAAAAAAAGATTCAAACATTCTAAAAAGATGCAAACATTCTGGAACAGTTTAAAACATTCTAAAATAGATTCAAATATTCTAAAAAGATTCAAACGTTCTAAAAAAGATTCAAACATTCTGGAACAGTTTAAAACATTCTAAAAAGATTCAAACGTTCTAAAAAAGATTCAAACATTCTAAAAAGATTCATTTTGGAACAGTTTAAAATATTCTAAAAAGATTCAAACATTCTAAAAAAGATTCAAACGTTCTAAAAAGATTCAAACATTCTAAAAAAGATTCAAACATTCTGGAACAGTTTAAAACATTTAAAAAAAGATTCAAACATTCTAAAAAGATGCAAACATTCTGGAACAGTTTAAAACATTCTAAAATAGATTCAAATATTCTAAAAAGATTCAAACGTTCTAAAAAAGATTCAAACATTCTGGAACAGTTTAAAATATTCTAAAAAGATTCAAACATTCTAAAAAAGATTCAAACATTCTAAAAAGATTCAAACATTCTAAAAAAGATTCAAACATTCTAAAAAATATTCAAACATTCTAAAAAATATTCAAACATTCTAAAAAGATTCAAACATTCTGGAACAGTTTAAAACATTCTAAAAAGATTCAAACATTCTAAAAAAGATTCAAACATTCTAAAAAGATTCAAACATTCTAAAAAAGATTCAAACATTCTAAAAAGATGCAAACATTCTGGAACAGTTAAAACATTCTGGAACAGTTAAAAACATTCTGGAACAGTTTAAAACATTCTAAAAAGATTCAAACATTCTAAAAAGATTCAAACATTCTAAAAAAGATTCAAACATTCTAAAAAGATGCAAACATTCTGGAACAGTTAAAAACATTCTGGAACAGTTTAAAACATTCTAAAAAGATTCAAACGTTCTAAAAAAGATTCAAACATTCTAAAAAGATTCAAACATTCTAAAAAAGATTCAAACATTCTGGAACAGTTTAAAACATTTAAAAAAAGATTCAAACATTCTAAAAAGATGCAAACATTCTGGAACAGTTTAAAACATTCTAAAATAGATTCAAATATTCTAAAAAGATTCAAACGTTCTAAAAAAGATTCAAACATTCTGGAACAGTTTAAAATATTCTAAAAAGATTCAAACATTCTAAAAAAGATTCAAACATTCTAAAAAGATTCAAACATTCTAAAAAAGATTCAAACATTCTGGAACAGTTTAAAACATTCTAAAAAAGATTCAAACATTCTAAAAAGATGCAAACATTCTGGAACAGTTAAAAACATTCTAAAAAGATTCAAACATTCTGGAACAGTTTCAAACATTGTAAGAAGATTCAAACATTCTAAAAAGATTCAAACATTCTAAAAAAGATTCAAACATTCTAGAACAGTTTAAAACATTCTGGAACAGTTTAAAACATTCTAAAAAGATTCAAATGTTCTAAAAAAGATTCAAACATTCTAAAAAGATTCAAACATTCTGGAACAGTTTAAAACATTCTAAAAAGATTCAAACATTCTAAAAAAGATTCAAACATTCTAAAAAGATTCAAACATTCTAAAAAAGATTCAAACATTCTAAAAAGATGCAAACATTCTGGAACAGTTAAAAACATTCTGGAACAGTTTAAAACATTCTAAAAAGATTCAAACGTTCTAAAAAAGATTCAAACATTCTAAAAAGATTCAAACATTCTAAAAAGATTCAAACATTCTAAAAAAGATTCAAACATTCTAAAAAGATGCAAACATTCTGGAACAGTTAAAAACATTCTGGAACAGTTTAAAACATTCTAAAAAGATTCAAACGTTCTAAAAAAGATTCAAACATTCTAAAAAGATTCAAACATTCTGGAACAGTTTAAAATATTCTAAAAAGATTCAAACATTCTAAAAAGATTCAAACATTCTGGAACAGTTTAAATATTCTAAAAAGATTCAAACATTCTAAAAAAGATTCAAACATTCTGGAACAGTTTAAAACATTCTAAAATAGATTCAAACATTCTAAAAAAGATTCAAACATTCTAAAAAATATTCAAACATTCTAAAAAACATTCAAACATTCTAAAAAGATTCAAACATTCTGGAACAGTTTAAAACATTCTAAAAAGATTCAAACATTCTAAAAAAGATTCAAACATTCTAAAAAGATTCAAACATTCTAAAAAAGATTCAAACATTCTAAAAAGATGCAAACATTCTGGAACAGTTTAAAATATTCTAAAAAGATTCAAACATTCTAAAAAAGATTCAAACATTCTAAAAAGATTCAAACATTCTAAAAAAGATTCAAACATTCTGGAACAGTTTAAAACATTCTAAAAAAGATTCAAACATTCTAAAAAAGATTCAAACATTCTAAAAAGATTCAAACATTCTAAAAAAGATTCAAACATTCTAAAAAAGATTCAAACATTCTAAAAAGATTCAAACATTCTAAAAAAGATTCAAACATTCTAAAAAAGATTCAAACATTCTGGAACAGTTTAAAACATTCTAAAATAGATTCAAACATTCTAAAAAAGATTCAAACATTCTAAAAAAGATTCAAACATTCTAAAAAATATTCAAACATTCTAAAAAATATTCAAACATTCTAAAAAGATTCAAACATTCTGGAACACTTTAAAACATTCTAAAAAGATTCAAACATTCTAAAAAAGATTCAAACATTCTAAAAAGATTCAAACATTCTAAAAAAGATTCAAACATTCTAAAAAGATGCAAACATTCTGGAACAGTTAAAAACATTCTGGAACAGTTTAAAACATTCTAAAAAGATTCAAACGTTCTAAAAAAGATTCAAACATTCTAAAAAGATTCATTCTGGAACAGTTAAA
Organism: Ophthalmolycus amberensis; assembly: GCA_024529925.1. Taxonomy (NCBI): domain Eukaryota; kingdom Metazoa; phylum Chordata; class Actinopteri; order Perciformes; family Zoarcidae; genus Ophthalmolycus; species Ophthalmolycus amberensis. The sequence goes on along the minus strand of JAFEUB010000539.1, from coordinate 11,030 downwards.
AACATTCTGGAACAGTTTAAAACATTCTAAAAAGATTCAAATGTTCTAAAAAAGATTCAAACATTCTAAAAAGATTCAAACATTCTGGAACCGTTTAAAATATTCTAAAAAGATTCAAACATTCTAAAAAAGATTCAAACATTCTAAAAAGATTCAAACATTCTAAAAAAGATTCAAACATTCTGGAACAGTTTAAAACATTCTAAAAAAGATTCAAACATTCTAAAAAAGATTCAAACATTCTAAAAAGATTCAAACATTCTAAAAAAGATTCAAACATTCTAAAAAAGATTCAAACATTCTAAAAAGATTCAAACATTCTAAAAAAGATTCAAACATTCTAAAAAAGATTCAAACATTCTGGAACAGTTTAAAACATTCTAAAATAGATTCAAACATTCTAAAAAAGATTCAAACATTCTAAAAAATATTCAAACATTCTAAAAAACATTCAAACATTCTAAAAAGATTCAAACATTCTGGAACAGTTTAAAACATTCTAAAAAGATTCAAACATTCTAAAAAAGATTCAAACATTCTAAAAAGATTCAAACATTCTAAAAAAGATTCAAACATTCTAAAAATATTCAAACATTCTAAAAAATATTCAAACATTCTAAAAAGATTCAAACATTCTGGAACAGTTTAAAACATTCTAAAAAGATTCAAACATTCTAAAAAGATTCAAACATTCTAAAAAAGATTCAAACATTCTAAAAAGATGCAAACATTCTGGAACAGTTAAAAACATTCTGGAACAGTTTAAAACATTCTAAAAAGATTCAAACGTTCTAAAAAAGATTCAAACATTCTAAAAAGATTCAAACATTCTGGAACAGTTTAAAATATTCTAAAAAGATTCAAACATTCTGGAACAGTTTAAAACATTCTAAAATAGATTCAAACATTCTAAAAAAGATTCAAACATTCTAAAAAATATTCAAACATTCTAAAAAACATTCAAACATTCTAAAAAGATTCAAACATTCTGGAACAGTTTAAAACATTCTAAAAAGATTCAAACATTCTAAAAAAGATTCAAACATTCTAAAAAGATTCAAACATTCTAAAAAAGATTCAAACATTCTAAAAAGATGCAAACATTCTGGAACAGTTTAAAATATTCTAAAAAGATTCAAACATTCTAAAAAGATTCAAACATTCTAAAAAAGATTCAAACATTCTGGAACAGTTTAAAACATTCTAAAAAAGATTCAAACATTCTAAAAAAGATTCAAACATTCTAAAAAGATTCAAACATTCTAAAAAAGATTCAAACATTCTAAAAAAGATTCAAACATTCTAAAAAGATTCAAACATTCTAAAAAAGATTCAAACATTCTAAAAAAGATTCAAACATTCTGGAACAGTTTAAAACATTCTAAAATAGATTCAAACATTCTAAAAAAGATTCAAACATTCTAAAAAATATTCAAACATTCTAAAAAATATTCAAACATTCTAAAAAGATTCAAACATTCTGGAACAGTTTAAAACATTCTAAAAAGATTCAAACATTCTAAAAAAGATTCAAACATTCTAAAAAGATTCAAACATTCTAAAAAAGATTCAAACATTCTAAAAAGATGCAAACATTCTGGAACAGTTAAAAACATTCTGGAACACTTTAAAACATTCTAAAAAGATTCAAACGTTCTAAAAAAGATTCAAACATTCTAAAAAGATTCAAACATTCTAAAAAGATTCAAACATTCTAAAAAAGATTCAAACATTCTAAAAAGATGCAAACATTCTGGAACAGTTAAAAACATTCTGGAACAGTTTAAAACATTCTAAAAAGATTCAAACATTCTAAAAAAGATTCAAACATTCTAAAAAGATTCAAACATTCTAAAAAAGATTCAAACATTCTAAAAAGATGCAAACATTCTGGAACAGTTTAAAATATTCTAAAAAGATTCAAACATTCTAAAAAGATTCAAACATTCTAAAAAAGATTCAAACATTCTGGAACAGTTTAAAACATTCTAAAAAAGATTCAAACATTCTAAAAAAGATTCAAACATTCTAAAAAGATTCAAACATTCTAAAAAAGATTCAAACATTCTAAAAAAGATTCAAACATTCTAAAAAGATTCAAACATTCTAAAAAAGATTCAAACATTCTAAAAAAGATTCAAACATTCTGGAACAGTTTAAAACATTCTAAAAAGATTCAAACATTCTAAAAAAGATTCAAACATTCTAAAAAGATTCAAACATTCTAAAAAAGATTCAAACATTCTAAAAAGATGCAAACATTCTGGAACAGTTAAAACATTCTGGAACAGTTAAAAACATTCTGGAACAGTTTAAAACATTCTAAAAAGATTCAAACATTCTAAAAAGATTCAAACATTCTAAAAAAGATTCAAACATTCTAAAAAGATGCAAACATTCTGGAACAGTTAAAAACATTCTGGAACAGTTTAAAACATTCTAAAAAGATTCAAACGTTCTAAAAAAGATTCAAACATTCTAAAAAGATTCAAACATTCTAAAAAAGATTCAAACATTCTGGAACAGTTTAAAACATTTAAAAAAGATTCAAACATTCTAAAAAGATGCAAACATTCTGGAACAGTTTAAAACATTCTAAAATAGATTCAAACATTCTAAAAAGATTCAAACGTTCTAAAAAAGATTCAAACATTCTGGAACAGTTTAAAATATTCTAAAAAGATTCAAACATTCTAAAAAAGATTCAAACATTCTAAAAAGATTCAAACATTCTAAAAAAGATTCAAACATTCTGGAACAGTTTAAAACATTCTAAAAAAGATTCAAACATTCTAAAAAGATGCAAACATTCTGGAACAGTTAAAAACATTCTAAAAAGATTCAAACATTCTGGAACAGTTTCAAACATTGTAAGAAGATTCAAACATTCTAAAAAGATTCAAACATTCTAAAAAAGATTCAAACATTCTAGAACAGTTTAAAACATTCTGGAACAGTTTAAAACATTCTAAAAAGATTCAAATGTTCTAAAAAAGATTCAAACATTCTAAAAAGATTCAAACATTCTGGAACAGTTTAAAACATTCTAAAAAGATTCAAACATTCTAAAAAAGATTCAAACATTCTAAAAAGATTCAAACATTCTAAAAAAGATTCAAACATTCTAAAAAGATGCAAACATTCTGGAACAGTTAAAAACATTCTGGAACAGTTTAAAACATTCTAAAAAGATTCAAACGTTCTAAAAAAGATTCAAACATTCTAAAAAGATTCAAACATTCTAAAAAGATTCAAACATTCTAAAAAAGATTCAAACATTCTAAAAAGATGCAAACATTCTGGAACAGTTAAAAACATTCTGGAACAGTTTAAAACATTCTAAAAAGATTCAAACGTTCTAAAAAAGATTCAAACATTCTAAAAAGATTCAAACATTCTGGAACAGTTTAAAATATTCTAAAAAGATTCAAACATTCTAAAAAGATTCAAACATTCTGGAACAGTTTAAATATTCTAAAAAGATTCAAACATTCTAAAAAAGATTCAAACATTCTGGAACAGTTTAAAACATTCTAAAATAGATTCAAACATTCTAAAAAAGATTCAAACATTCTAAAAAATATTCAAACATTCTAAAAAACATTCAAACATTCTAAAAAGATTCAAACATTCTGGAACAGTTTAAAACATTCTAAAAAGATTCAAACATTCTAAAAAAGATTCAAACATTCTAAAAAGATTCAAACATTCTAAAAAAGATTCAAACATTCTAAAAAGATGCAAACATTCTGGAACAGTTTAAAATATTCTAAAAAGATTCAAACATTCTAAAAAAGATTCAAACATTCTAAAAAGATTCAAACATTCTAAAAAAGATTCAAACATTCTGGAACAGTTTAAAACATTCTAAAAAAGATTCAAACATTCTAAAAAAGATTCAAACATTCTAAAAAGATTCAAACATTCTAAAAAGATTCAAACATTCTAAAAAAGATTCAAACATTCTAAAAAGATTCAAACATTCTAAAAAAGATTCAAACATTCTAAAAAAGATTCAAACATTCTGGAACAGTTTAAAACATTCTAAAATAGATTCAAACATTCTAAAAAAGATTCAAACATTCTAAAAAGATTCAAACATTCTAAAAAATATTCAAACATTCTAAAAAATATTCAAACATTCTAAAAAGATTCAAACATTCTGGAACAGTTTAAAACATTCTAAAAAGATTCAAACATTCTAAAAAAGATTCAAACATTCTAAAAAGATTCAAACATTCTAAAAAAGATTCAAACATTCTAAAAAGATGCAAACATTCTGGAAGGGTTAGGGTTAGGGTTAGGGTTAGGGTTAGGGTTAGGGTTAGGGTTAGGGTTTAGGGTTAGGGTTAGGGTTAGGGTTAGGGTTAGGGTTAGGGTTAGGGTTGGGTTAGGGTTAGGGTTAGGGTTAGGGTTAGGGTTAGGGTTAGGGTTTTTGCCTCCCGAACGTCATGACAACGTCCGAGAGAAATGCACTGTCCATAAACCGACTCTGAGTTGCCAGCAAAGCGACCACCACCCCCGGTGTCCAGGCCTTAACCAAATTGGTCCGTCCATTCTCCCACCGACGTAACCCCCGATGTTCCACAAGCACACTTCCGCGCACACACGCGCTTAAAAATTCAGACTGTTTTGTCTTCATGAACATTATCGCAGACTGTATGGTATGATGGTATGAACCCTGCTCTCCAAGCAGACTGTGGTCGCAACCCTGCGCTCAGAGCAGACCGAGGGTTAGGGTTAGGGTTAGGGTTAGGGTTAGGGTTAGGGTTAGGGTTAGGGTTAGGTTAGGGTTTTTGCCTCCCGAACGTCATGACAACGTCCGAGAGAAATGCACTGTCCATAAACCGACTCTGAGTTGCCAGCAAAGCGACCACCACCCCCGGTGTCCAGGCCTTAACCAAATTGGTCCGTCCATTCTCCCACCGACGTAACCCCCGATGTTCCACAAGCACACTTCCGCGCACACACGCGCTTAAAAATTCAGACTGTTTTGTCTTCATGAACATTATCGCAGACTGTATGGTATGATGGTATGAACCCTGCTCTCCAAGCAGACTGTGGTCGCAACCCTGCGCTCAGAGCAGACCGAGCTTGTCCTGCACTCCTCGCAGACTAAATGGTCTTGGCCCTGCTCTCCAAATTAAGCCAATTGTGCAACGTTTCGGAGACATTACTCCTTCTTCAGGCAAATGGCTTAATTCTCGGTCACGTGAATTTCGTGACCGTTTAATTGTACCTTGCGAAACTGTATCCAATTGCCGTCTCCCCCAGTGAGGTTGAGTTTAGGGCAACAGTACAGGGACTGGATAACAAAATGGAGGCTGGGCCGCAGGGCGATAGCCACCTCACCGACAACATTCCACGCAGCGAGTCCGGTAAAGGCACGGGCTAAGTTAGGTTAGGGTTTTTGCCTCCCGAACGTCATGACAACGTCCGAGAGAAATGCACTGTCCATAAACCGACTCTGAGTTGCCAGCAAAGCGACCACCACCCCCGGTGTCCAGGCCTTAACCAAATTGGTCCGTCCATTCTCCCACCGACGTAACCCCCGATGTTCCACAAGCACACTTCCGCGCACACACGCGCTTAAAAATTCAGACTGTTTTGTCTTCATGAACATTATCGCAGACTGTATGGTATGATGGTATGAACCCTGCTCTCCAAGCAGACTGTGGTCGCAACCCTGCGCTCAGAGCAGACCGAGCTTGTCCTGCACTCCTCGCAGACTAAATGGTCTTGGCCCTGCTCTCCAAATTAAGCCAATTGTGCAACGTTTCGGAGACATTACTCCTTCTTCAGGCAAATGGCTTAATTCTCGGTCACGTGAATTTCGTGACCGTTTAATTGTACCTTGCGAAACTGTATCCAATTGCCGTCTCCCCCAGTGAGGTTGAGTTTAGGGCAACAGTACAGGGACTGGATAACAAAATGGAGGCTGGGCCGCAGGGCGATAGCCACCTCACCGACAACATTCCACGCAGCGAGTCCGGTAAAGGCACGGGCTAAGTTAGGTTAGGGTTTTTGCCTCCCGAACGTCATGACAACGTCCGAGAGAAATGCACTGTCCATAAACCGACTCTGAGTTGCCAGCAAAGCGACCACCACCCCCGGTGTCCAGGCCTTAACCAAATTGGTCCGTCCATTCTCCCACCGACGTAACCCCCGATGTTCCACAAGCACACTTCCGCGCACACACGCGCTTAAAAATTCAGACTGTTTTGTCTTCATGAACATTATCGCAGACTGTATGGTATGATGGTATGAACCCTGCTCTCCAAGCAGACTGTGGTCGCAACCCTGCGCTCAGAGCAGACCGAGCTTGTCCTGCACTCCTCGCAGACTAAATGGTCTTGGCCCTGCTCTCCAAATTAAGCCAATTGTGCAACGTTTCGGAGACATTACTCCTTCTTCAGGCAAATGGCTTAATTCTCGGTCACGTGAATTTCGTGACCGTTTAATTGTACCTTGCGAAACTGTATCCAATTGCCGTCTCCCCCAGTGAGGTTGAGTTTAGGGCAACAGTACAGGGACTGGATAACAAAATGGAGGCTGGGCCGCAGGGCGATAGCCACCTCACCGACAACATTCCACGCAGCGAGTCCGGTAAAGGCACGGGCTAAGTTAGGTTAGGGTTTTTGCCTCCCGAACGTCATGACAACGTCCGAGAGAAATGCACTGTCCATAAACCGACTCTGAGTTGCCAGCAAAGCGACCACCACCCCCGGTGTCCAGGCCTTAACCAAATTGGTCCGTCCATTCTCCCACCGACGTAACCCCCGATGTTCCACAAGCACACTTCCGCGCACACACGCGCTTAAAAATTCAGACTGTTTTGTCTTCATGAACATTATCGCAGACTGTATGGTATGATGGTATGAACCCTGCTCTCCAAGCAGACTGTGGTCGCAACCCTGCGCTCAGAGCAGACCGAGCTTGTCCTGCACTCCTCGCAGACTAAATGGTCTTGGCCCTGCTCTCCAAATTAAGCCAATTGTGCAACGTTTCGGAGACATTACTCCTTCTTCAGGCAAATGGCTTAATTCTCGGTCACGTGAATTTCGTGACCGTTTAATTGTACCTTGCGAAACTGTATCCAATTGCCGTCTCCCCCAGTGAGGTTGAGTTTAGGGCAACAGTACAGGGACTGGATAACAAAATGGAGGCTGGGCCGCAGGGCGATAGCCACCTCACCGACAACATTCCACGCAGCGAGTCCGGTAAAGGCACGGGCTAAGTTAGGTTAGGGTTTTTGCCTCCCGAACGTCATGACAACGTCCGAGAGAAATGCACTGTCCATAAACCGACTCTGAGTTGCCAGCAAAGCGACCACCACCCCCGGTGTCCAGGCCTTAACCAAATTGGTCCGTCCATTCTCCCACCGACGTAACCCCCGATGTTCCACAAGCACACTTCCGCGCACACACGCGCTTAAAAATTCAGACTGTTTTGTCTTCATGAACATTATCGCAGACTGTATGGTATGATGGTATGAACCCTGCTCTCCAAGCAGACTGTGGTCGCAACCCTGCGCTCAGAGCAGACCGAGCTTGTCCTGCACTCCTCGCAGACTAAATGGTCTTGGCCCTGCTCTCCAAATTAAGCCAATTGTGCAACGTTTCGGAGACATTACTCCTTCTTCAGGCAAATGGCTTAATTCTCGGTCACGTGAATTTCGTGACCGTTTAATTGTACCTTGCGAAACTGTATCCAATTGCCGTCTCCCCCAGTGAGGTTGAGTTTAGGGCAACAGTACAGGGACTGGATAACAAAATGGAGGCTGGGCCGCAGGGCGATAGCCACCTCACCGACAACATTCCACGCAGCGAGTCCGGTAAAGGCACGGGCTAAGTTAGGTTAGGGTTTTTGCCTCCCGAACGTCATGACAACGTCCGAGAGAAATGCACTGTCCATAAACCGACTCTGAGTTGCCAGCAAAGCGACCACCACCCCCGGTGTCCAGGCCTTAACCAAATTGGTCCGTCCATTCTCCCACCGACGTAACCCCCGATGTTCCACAAGCACACTTCCGCGCACACACGCGCTTAAAAATTCAGACTGTTTTGTCTTCATGAACATTATCGCAGACTGTATGGTATGATGGTATGAACCCTGCTCTCCAAGCAGACTGTGGTCGCAACCCTGCGCTCAGAGCAGACCGAGCTTGTCCTGCACTCCTCGCAGACTAAATGGTCTTGGCCCTGCTCTCCAAATTAAGCCAATTGTGCAACGTTTCGGAGACATTACTCCTTCTTCAGGCAAATGGCTTAATTCTCGGTCACGTGAATTTCGTGACCGTTTAATTGTACCTTGCGAAACTGTATCCAATTGCCGTCTCCCCCAGTGAGGTTGAGTTTAGGGCAACAGTACAGGGACTGGATAACAAAATGGAGGCTGGGCCGCAGGGCGATAGCCACCTCACCGACAACATTCCACGCAGCGAGTCCGGTAAAGGCACGGGCTAAGTTAGGTTAGGGTTTTTGCCTCCCGAACGTCATGACAACGTCCGAGAGAAATGCACTGTCCATAAACCGACTCTGAGTTGCCAGCAAAGCGACCACCACCCCCGGTGTCCAGGCCTTAACCAAATTGGTCCGTCCATTCTCCCACCGACGTAACCCCCGATGTTCCACAAGCACACTTCCGCGCACACACGCGCTTAAAAATTCAGACTGTTTTGTCTTCATGAACATTATCGCAGACTGTATGGTATGATGGTATGAACCCTGCTCTCCAAGCAGACTGTGGTCGCAACCCTGCGCTCAGAGCAGACCGAGCTTGTCCTGCACTCCTCGCAGACTAAATGGTCTTGGCCCTGCTCTCCAAATTAAGCCAATTGTGCAACGTTTCGGAGACATTACTCCTTCTTCAGGCAAATGGCTTAATTCTCGGTCACGTGAATTTCGTGACCGTTTAATTGTACCTTGCGAAACTGTATCCAATTGCCGTCTCCCCCAGTGAGGTTGAGTTTAGGGCAACAGTACAGGGACTGGATAACAAAATGGAGGCTGGGCCGCAGGGCGATAGCCACCTCACCGACAACATTCCACGCAGCGAGTCCGGTAAAGGCACGGGCTAAGTTAGGTTAGGGTTTTGCCTCCCGAACGTCATGACAACGTCCGAGAGAAATGCACTGTCCATAAACCGACTCTGAGTTGCCAGCAAAGCGACCACCACCCCCGGTGTCCAGGCCTTAACCAAATTGGTCCGTCCATTCTCCCACCGACGTAACCCCCGATGTTCCACAAGCACACTTCCGCGCACACACGCGCTTAAAAATTCAGACTGTTTTGTCTTCATGAACATTATCGCAGACTGTATGGTATGATGGTATGAACCCTGCTCTCCAAGCAGACTGTGGTCGCAACCCTGCGCTCAGAGCAGACCGAGCTTGTCCTGCACTCCTCGCAGACTAAATGGTCTTGGCCCTGCTCTCCAAATTAAGCCAATTGTGCAACGTTTCGGAGACATTACTCCTTCTTCAGGCAAATGGCTTAATTCTCGGTCACGTGAATTTCGTGACCGTTTAATTGTACCTTGCGAAACTGTATCCAATTGCCGTCTCCCCCAGTGAGGTTGAGTTTAGGGCAACAGTACAGGGACTGGATAACAAAATGGAGGCTGGGCCGCAGGGCGATAGCCACCTCACCGACAACATTCCACGCAGCGAGTCCGGTAAAGGCACGGGCTAAGTTAGGTTAGGGTTTTTTGCCTCCCGAACGTCATGACAACGTCCGAGAGAAATGCACTGTCCATAAACCGACTCTGAGTTGCCAGCAAAGCGACCACCACCCCCGGTGTCCAGGCCTTAACCAAATTGGTCCGTCCATTCTCCCACCGACGTAACCCCCGATGTTCCACAAGCACACTTCCGCGCACACACGCGCTTAAAAATTCAGACTGTTTTGTCTTCATGAACATTATCGCAGACTGTATGGTATGATGGTATGAACCCTGCTCTCCAAGCAGACTGTGGTCGCAACCCTGCGCTCAGAGCAGACCGAGCTTGTCCTGCACTCCTCGCAGACTAAATGGTCTTGGCCCTGCTCTCCAAATTAAGCCAATTGTGCAACGTTTCGGAGACATTACTCCTTCTTCAGGCAAATGGCTTAATTCTCGGTCACGTGAATTTCGTGACCGTTTAATTGTACCTTGCGAAACTGTATCCAATTGCCGTCTCCCCAGTGAGGTTGAGTTTAGGGCAACAGTACAGGGACTGGATAACAAAATGGAGGCTGGGCCGCAGGGCGATAGCCACTCACCGACAACATTCCACGCAGCGAGTCCGGTAAAGGCACGGGCTAAGTTAGGTTAGGGTTTTTGCCTCCCGAACGTCATGACAACGTCCGAGAGAAATGCACTGTCCATAAACCGACTCTGAGTTGCCAGCAAAGCGACCACCACCCCCGGTGTCCAGGCCTTAACCAAATTGGTCCGTCCATTCTCCCACCGACGTAACCCCCGATGTTCCACAAGCACACTTCCGCGCACACACGCGCTTAAAAATTCAGACTGTTTTGTCTTCATGAACATTATCGCAGACTGTATGGTATGATGGTATGAACCCTGCTCTCCAAGCAGACTGTGGTCGCAACCCTGCGCTCAGAGCAGACCGAGCTTGTCCTGCACTCCTCGCAGACTAAATGGTCTTGGCCCTGCTCTCCAAATTAAGCCAATTGTGCAACGTTTCGGAGACATTACTCCTTCTTCAGGCAAATGGCTTAATTCTCGGTCACGTGAATTTCGTGACCGTTTAATTGTACCTTGCGAAACTGTATCCAATTGCCGTCTCCCCCAGTGAGGTTGAGTTTAGGGCAACAGTACAGGGACTGGATAACAAAATGGAGGCTGGGCCGCAGGGCGATAGCCACCTCACCGACAACATTCCACGCAGCGAGTTCCGGTAAAGGCACGGGCTAAGTTAGGTTAGGGTTTTTGCCTCCCGAACGTCATGACAACGTCCGAGAGAAATGCACTGTCCATAAACCGACTCTGAGTTGCCAGCAAAGCGACCACCACCCCCGGTGTCC
>JAFEUB010000538.1:52500-62500 GCA_024529925.1 Ophthalmolycus amberensis | reverse complement strand
TAACCCTAACCCTAACCCTAACCCTAACCCTAACCCTAACCCTAACCCTAACCCTAACCCTAACCCTAACCCTAACCCTAACCCTAACCCTAACCCTAACCCTAACCCTAACCCTAACCCTAACCCTAACCCTAACCCTAACCCTAACCCTAACCCTAACCCTAACCCTAACCCTAACCCTAACCCTAACCCTAACCCTAACCCTAACCCTAACCTAACCCTAACCCTAACCCTAACCCTAACCCTAACCCTAACCCTAACCCTAACCCTAACCCTAACCCTAACCCTAACCCTAACCCTAACCCTAACCCTAACCCTAACCCTAACCCTAACCCTAACCCTAACCCTAACCCTAACCCTAACCCTAACCCTAACCCTAACCCTAACCCTAACCCTAACCCTAACCCTAACCCTAACCCTAACCCTAACCCTAACCCTAACCCTAACCCTAACCCTAACCCTAACCCTAACCCTAACCCTAACCCTAACCCTAACCCTAACCCTAACCCTAACCCTAACCCTAACCCTAACCCTAACCCTAACCCTAACCCTAACCCTAACCCTAACCCTAACCCTAACCCTAACCCTAACCCTAACCCTAACCCTAACCCTAACCCTAACCCTAACCCTAACCCTAACCCTAACCCTAACCCTAACCCTAACCCTAACCCTAACCCTAACCCTAACCCTAACCCTAACCCTAACCCTAACCCTAACCCTAACCCTAACCCTAACCCTAACCCTAACCCTAACCCTAACCCTAACCCTAACCCTAACCCTAACCCTAACCCTAACCCTAACCCTAACCCTAACCCTAACCCTAACCTAACCCTAACCCTAACCCTAACCCTAACCCTAACCCTAACCCTAACCCTAACCCTAACCCTAACCCTAACCCTAACCTAACCCTAACCCTAACCCTAACCCTAACCCTAACCCTAACCCTAACCCTAACCCTAACCCTAACCCTAACCCTAACCCTAACCCTAACCCTAACCCTAACCCTAACCCTAACCCTAACCCTAACCCTAACCCTAACCCTAACCCTAACCCTAACCCTAACCCTAACCCTAACCCTAACCCTAACCCTAACCCTAACCCTAACCCTAACCCTAACCCTAACCTAACCCTAACCCTAACCCTAACCCTAACCCTAACCCTAACCCTAACCCTAACCCTAACCCTAACCCTAACCCTAACCCTAACCCTAACCCTAACCCTAACCCTAACCCTAACCCTAACCCTAACCCTAACCCTAACCCTAACCCTAACCCTAACCCTAACCCTAACCCTAACCCTAACCCTAACCCTAACCCTAACCCTAACCCTAACCCTAACCCTAACCCTAACCCTAACCCTAACCCTAACCCTAACCCTAACCCTAACCCTAACCCTAACCCTAACCCTAACCCTAACCCTAACCCTAACCCTAAACCCTAACCCTAACCCTAACCCTAACCCTAACCTAACCCTAACCCTAACCCTAACCCTAACCCTAACCCTAACCCTAACCCTAACCCTAACCCTAACCCTAACCCTAACCCTAACCCTAACCCTACCCTAACCCTAACCCTAACCCTAACCCTAACCCTAACCCTAACCCTAACCCTAACCCTAACCCTAACCCTAACCCTAACCCTAACCCTAACCCTAACCCTAACCCTAACCCTAACCCTAACCCTAACCCTAACCCTAACCCTAACCCTAACCCTAACCCTAACCCTAACCCTAACCCTAACCTAACCCTAACCCTAACCCTAACCCTACCCTAACCCTAACCCTAACCCTAACCCTAACCCTAACCCTAACCCTAACCCTAACCCTAACCCTAACCCTAACCCTAACCCTAACCCTAACCCTAACCCTAACCCTAACCCTAACCCTAACCCTAACCCTAACCCTAACCCTAACCCTAACCCTAACCCTAACCCTAACCCTAACCCTAACCCTAACCCTAACCCTAACCCTAACCCTAACCCTAACCCTAACCCTAACCCTAACCCTAACCCTAACCCTAACCCTAACCCTAACCCTAACCCTAACCCTAACCCTAACCCTAACCCTAACCCTAACCCTAACCCTAACCCTAACCCTAACCCTAACCCTAACCCTAACCCTAACCCTAACCCTAACCCTAACCCTAACCCTAACCCTAACCCTAACCCTAACCCTAACCCTAACCCTAACCCTAACCCTAACCCTAACCCTAACCCTAACCCTAACCCTAACCCTAACCCTAACCCTAACCCTAACCCTAACCCTAACCCTAACCCTAACCCTAACCCTAACCCTAACCCTAACCCTAACCCTAACCCTAACCCTAACCTAACCCTAACCCTAACCCTAACCCTAACCCTAACCCTAACCCTAACCCTAACCCTAACCCTAACCCTAACCCTAACCCTAACCCTAACCCTAACCCTAACCCTAACCCTAACCCTAACCCTAACCCTAACCCTAACCCTAACCCTAACCCTAACCCTAACCCTAACCCTAACCCTAACCCTAACCCTAACCCTAACCCTAACCCTAACCCTAACCCTAACCCTAACCCTAACCCTAACCCTAACCCTAACCCTAACCCTAACCCTAACCCTAACCCTAACCCTAACCCTAACCCTAACCCTAACCCTAACCCTAACCCTAACCCTAACCCTAACCCTAACCCTAACCCTAACCCTAACCCTAACCCTAACCCTAACCCTAACCCTAACCCTAACCCTAACCCTAACCTAACCCTAACCCTAACCCTAACCCTAACCCTAACCCTAACCCTAACCCTAACCCTAACCCTAACCCTAACCCTAACCCTAACCCTAACCCTAACCCTAACCCTAACCCTAACCCTAACCCTAACCCTAACCCTAACCCTAACCCTAACCCTAACCCTAACCCTAACCCTAACCCTAACCCTAACCCTAACCCTAACCCTAACCCTAACCCTAACCCTAACCCTAACCCTAACCCTAACCCTAACCCTAACCCTAACCCTAACCCTAACCCTAACCCTAACCCTAACCCTAACCCTAACCCTAACCCTAACCCTAACCCTAACCCTAACCCTAACCCTAACCCTAACCCTAACCCTAACCCTAACCCTAACCCTAACCCTAACCCTAACCCTAACCCTAACCCTAACCCTAACCCTAACCCTAACCCTAACCCTAACCCTAACCCTAACCCTAACCCTAACCCTAACCCTAACCCTAACCCTAACCCTAACCCTAACCCTAACCCTAACCCTAACCCTAACCCTAACCCTAACCCTAACCCTAACCCTAACCCTAACCCTAACCCTAACCCTAACCCTAACCCTAACCCTAACCCTAACCCTAACCCTAACCCTAACCCTAACCCTAACCCTAACCCTAACCCTAACCCTAACCCTAACCCTAACCCTAACCCTAACCCTAACCCTAACCCTAACCCTAACCCTAACCCTAACCCTAACCCTAACCCTAACCCTAACCCTAACCCTAACCCTAACCCTAACCCTAACCCTAACCCTAACCCTAACCCTAACCCTAACCCTAACCCTAACCCTAACCCTAACCCTAACCCTAACCCTAACCCTAACCCTAACCCTAACCCTAACCCTAACCCTAACCCTAACCCTAACCCTAACCCTAACCCTAACCCTAACCCTAACCCTAACCCTAACCCTAACCCTAACCCTAACCCTAACCCTAACCCTAACCCTAACCCTAACCCTAACCCTAACCCTAACCCTAACCCTAACCCTAACCCTAACCCTAACCCTAACCCTAACCCTAACCCTAACCCTAACCCTAACCCTAACCCTAACCCTAACCCTAACCCTAACCCTAACCCTAACCCTAACCCTAACCCTAACCCTAACCCTAACCCTAACCCTAACCCTAACCCTAACCCTAACCCTAACCCTAACCCTAACCCTAACCCTAACCTAACCCTAACCCTAACCCTAACCCTAACCCTAACCCTAACCCTAACCCTAACCCTAACCCTAACCCTAACCCTAACCCTAACCCTAACCCTAACCCTAACCCTAACCCTAACCCTAACCCTAACCCTAACCCTAACCCTAACCCTAACCCTAACCCTAACCCTAACCCTAACCCTAACCCTAACCCTAACCCTAACCCTAACCCTAACCCTAACCCTAACCCTAACCCTAACCCTAACCTAACCCTAACCCTAACCCTAACCCTAACCCTAACCCTAACCCTAACCCTAACCCTAACCCTAACCCTAACCCTAACCCTAACCCTAACCCTAACCCTAACCCTAACCCTAACCCTAACCCTAACCCTAACCCTAACCCTAACCCTAACCCTAACCCTAACCCTAACCCTAACCCTAACCCTAACCCTAACCCTAACCCTAACCCTAACCCTAACCCTAACCCTAACCCTAACCCTAACCCTAACCCTAACCCTAACCCTAACCCTAACCCTAACCCTAACCCTAACCCTAACCCTAACCCTAACCCTAACCCTAACCCTAACCCTAACCCTAACCCTAACCCTAACCCTAACCCTAACCCTAACCCTAACCCTAACCCTAACCCTAACCCTAACCCTAACCCTAACCCTAACCCTAACCCTAACCCTAACCCTAACCCTAACCCTAACCCTAACCCTAACCCTAACCCTAACCCTAACCCTAACCCTAACCCTAACCCTAACCCTAACCCTAACCCTAACCCTAACCCTAACCCTAACCCTAACCCTAACCCTAACCCTAACCCTAACCCTAACCCTAACCCTAACCCTAACCCTAACCCTAACCCTAACCCTAACCCTAACCCTAACCCTAACCCTAACCCTAACCCTAACCCTAACCCTAACCCTAACCCTAACCCTAACCCTAACCCTAACCCTAACCCTAACCCTAACCCTAACCCTAACCCTAACCCTAACCCTAACCCTAACCCTAACCCTAACCCTAACCCTAACCCTAACCCTAACCCTAACCCTAACCCTAACCCTAACCCTAACCCTAACCCTAACCCTAACCCTAACCCTAACCCTAACCCTAACCCTAACCCTAACCCTAACCCTAACCCTAACCCTAACCCTAACCCTAACCCTAACCCTAACCCTAACCCTAACCCTAACCCTAACCCTAACCCTAACCCTAACCCTAACCCTAACCCTAACCCTAACCCTAACCCTAACCCTAACCCTAACCCTAACCCTAACCCTAACCCTAACCCTAACCCTAACCCTAACCCTAACCCTAACCCTAACCCTAACCCTAACCCTAACCCTAACCCTAACCCTAACCCTAACCCTAACCCTAACCCTAACCCTAACCCTAACCCTAACCCTAACCCTAACCCTAACCCTAACCCTAACCCTAACCCTAACCCTAACCCTAACCCTAACCCTAACCCTAACCCTAACCCTAACCCTAACCCTAACCCTAACCCTAACCCTAACCCTAACCCTAACCCTAACCCTAACCCTAACCCTAACCCTAACCCTAACCCTAACCCTAACCCTAACCCTAACCCTAACCCTAACCCTAACCCTAACCCTAACCCTAACCCTAACCCTAACCCTAACCCTAACCCTAACCCTAACCCTAACCCTAACCCTAACCCTAACCCTAACCCTAACCCTAACCCTAACCCTAACCCTAACCCTAACCCTAACCCTAACCCTAACCCTAACCCTAACCCTAACCCTAACCCTAACCCTAACCCTAACCCTAACCCTAACCCTAACCCTAACCCTAACCCTAACCCTAACCCTAACCCTAACCCTAACCCTAACCCTAACCCTAACCCTAACCCTAACCCTAACCCTAACCCTAACCCTAACCCTAACCCTAACCCTAACCCTAACCCTAACCCTAACCCTAACCCTAACCCTAACCCTAACCCTAACCCTAACCCTAACCCTAACCCTAACCCTAACCCTAACCCTAACCCTAACCCTAACCCTAACCCTAACCCTAACCCTAACCCTAACCCTAACCCTAACCCTAACCCTAACCCTAACCCTAACCCTAACCCTAACCCTAACCCTAACCCTAACCCTAACCCTAACCCTAACCCTAACCCTAACCCTAACCCTAACCCTAACCCTAACCCTAACCCTAACCCTAACCCTAACCCTAACCCTAACCCTAACCCTAACCCTAACCCTAACCCTAACCCTAACCCTAACCCTAACCCTAACCCTAACCCTAACCCTAACCCTAACCCTAACCCTAACCCTAACCCTAACCCTAACCCTAACCCTAACCCTAACCCTAACCCTAACCCTAACCCTAACCCTAACCCTAACCCTAACCCTAACCCTAACCCTAACCCTAACCCTAACCCTAACCCTAACCCTAACCCTAACCCTAACCCTAACCCTAACCCTAACCCTAACCCTAACCCTAACCCTAACCCTAACCCTAACCCTAACCCTAACCCTAACCCTAACCCTAACCCTAACCCTAACCCTAACCCTAACCCTAACCCTAACCCTAACCCTAACCCTAACCCTAACCCTAACCCTAACCCTAACCCTAACCCTAACCCTAACCCTAACCCTAACCCTAACCCTAACCCTAACCCTAACCCTAACCCTAACCCTAACCCTAACCCTAACCCTAACCCTAACCCTAACCCTAACCCTAACCCTAACCCTAACCCTAACCCTAACCCTAACCCTAACCCTAACCCTAACCCTAACCCTAACCCTAACCCTAACCCTAACCCTAACCCTAACCCTAACCCTAACCCTAACCCTAACCCTAACCCTAACCCTAACCCTAACCCTAACCCTAACCCTAACCCTAACCCTAACCCTAACCCTAACCCTAACCCTAACCCTAACCCTAACCCTAACCCTAACCCTAACCCTAACCCTAACCCTAACCCTAACCCTAACCCTAACCCTAACCCTAACCCTAACCCTAACCCTAACCCTAACCCTAACCCTAACCCTAACCCTAACCCTAACCCTAACCCTAACCCTAACCCTAACCCTAACCCTAACCCTAACCCTAACCCTAACCCTAACCCTAACCCTAACCCTAACCCTAACCCTAACCCTAACCCTAACCCTAACCCTAACCCTAACCCTAACCCTAACCCTAACCCTAACCCTAACCCTAACCCTAACCCTAACCCTAACCCTAACCCTAACCCTAACCCTAACCCTAACCCTAACCCTAACCCTAACCCTAACCCTAACCCTAACCCTAACCCTAACCCTAACCCTAACCCTAACCCTAACCCTAACCCTAACCCTAACCCTAACCCTAACCCTAACCCTAACCCTAACCCTAACCCTAACCCTAACCCTAACCCTAACCCTAACCCTAACCCTAACCCTAACCCTAACCCTAACCCTAACCCTAACCCTAACCCTAACCCTAACCCTAACCCTAACCCTAACCCTAACCCTAACCCTAACCCTAACCCTAACCCTAACCCTAACCCTAACCCTAACCCTAACCCTAACCCTAACCCTAACCCTAACCCTAACCCTAACCCTAACCCTAACCCTAACCCTAACCCTAACCCTAACCCTAACCCTAACCCTAACCCTAACCCTAACCCTAACCCTAACCCTAACCCTAACCCTAACCCTAACCCTAACCCTAACCCTAACCCTAACCCTAACCCTAACCCTAACCCTAACCCTAACCCTAACCCTAACCCTAACCCTAACCCTAACCCTAACCCTAACCCTAACCCTAACCCTAACCCTAACCCTAACCCTAACCCTAACCCTAACCCTAACCCTAACCCTAACCCTAACCCTAACCCTAACCCTAACCCTAACCCTAACCCTAACCCTAACCCTAACCCTAACCCTAACCCTAACCCTAACCCTAACCCTAACCCTAACCCTAACCCTAACCCTAACCCTAACCCTAACCCTAACCCTAACCCTAACCCTAACCCTAACCCTAACCCTAACCCTAACCCTAACCCTAACCCTAACCCTAACCCTAACCCTAACCCTAACCCTAACCCTAACCCTAACCCTAACCCTAACCCTAACCCTAACCCTAACCCTAACCCTAACCCTAACCCTAACCCTAACCCTAACCCTAACCCTAACCCTAACCCTAACCCTAACCCTAACCCTAACCCTAACCCTAACCCTAACCCTAACCCTAACCCTAACCCTAACCCTAACCCTAACCCTAACCCTAACCCTAACCCTAACCCTAACCCTAACCCTAACCCTAACCCTAACCCTAACCCTAACCCTAACCCTAACCCTAACCCTAACCCTAACCCTAACCCTAACCCTAACCCTAACCCTAACCCTAACCCTAACCCTAACCCTAACCCTAACCCTAACCCTAACCCTAACCCTAACCCTAACCCTAACCCTAACCCTAACCCTAACCCTAACCCTAACCCTAACCCTAACCCTAACCCTAACCCTAACCCTAACCCTAACCCTAACCCTAACCCTAACCCTAACCCTAACCCTAACCCTAACCCTAACCCTAACCCTAACCCTAACCCTAACCCTAACCCTAACCCTAACCCTAACCCTAACCCTAACCCTAACCCTAACCCTAACCCTAACCCTAACCCTAACCCTAACCCTAACCCTAACCCTAACCCTAACCCTAACCCTAACCCTAACCCTAACCCTAACCCTAACCCTAACCCTAACCCTAACCCTAACCCTAACCCTAACCCTAACCCTAACCCTAACCCTAACCCTAACCCTAACCCTAACCCTAACCCTAACCCTAACCCTAACCCTAACCCTAACCCTAACCCTAACCCTAACCCTAACCCTAACCCTAACCCTAACCCTAACCCTAACCCTAACCCTAACCCTAACCCTAACCCTAACCCTAACCCTAACCCTAACCCTAACCCTAACCCTAACCCTAACCCTAACCCTAACCCTAACCCTAACCCTAACCCTAACCCTAACCCTAACCCTAACCCTAACCCTAACCCTAACCCTAACCCTAACCCTAACCCTAACCCTAACCCTAACCCTAACCCTAACCCTAACCCTAACCCTAACCCTAACCCTAACCCTAACCCTAACCCTAACCCTAACCCTAACCCTAACCCTAACCCTAACCCTAACCCTAACCCTAACCCTAACCCTAACCCTAACCCTAACCCTAACCCTAACCCTAACCCTAACCCTAACCCTAACCCTAACCCTAACCCTAACCCTAACCCTAACCCTAACCCTAACCCTAACCCTAACCCTAACCCTAACCCTAACCCTAACCCTAACCCTAACCCTAACCCTAACCCTAACCCTAACCCTAACCCTAACCCTAACCCTAACCCTAACCCTAACCCTAACCCTAACCCTAACCCTAACCCTAACCCTAACCCTAACCCTAACCCTAACCCTAACCCTAACCCTAACCCTAACCCTAACCCTAACCCTAACCCTAACCCTAACCCTAACCCTAACCCTAACCCTAACCCTAACCCTAACCCTAACCCTAACCCTAACCCTAACCCTAACCCTAACCCTAACCCTAACCCTAACCCTAACCCTAACCCTAACCCTAACCCTAACCCTAACCCTAACCCTAACCCTAACCCTAACCCTAACCCTAACCCTAACCCTAACCCTAACCCTAACCCTAACCCTAACCCTAACCCTAACCCTAACCCTAACCCTAACCCTAACCCTAACCCTAACCCTAACCCTAACCCTAACCCTAACCCTAACCCTAACCCTAACCCTAACCCTAACCCTAACCCTAACCCTAACCCTAACCCTAACCCTAACCCTAACCCTAACCCTAACCCTAACCCTAACCCTAACCCTAACCCTAACCCTAACCCTAACCCTAACCCTAACCCTAACCCTAACCCTAACCCTAACCCTAACCCTAACCCTAACCCTAACCCTAACCCTAACCCTAACCCTAACCCTAACCCTAACCCTAACCCTAACCCTAACCCTAACCCTAACCCTAACCCTAACCCTAACCCTAACCCTAACCCTAACCCTAACCCTAACCCTAACCCTAACCCTAACCCTAACCCTAACCCTAACCCTAACCCTAA
>JAFEUB010000538.1:0-47500 GCA_024529925.1 Ophthalmolycus amberensis | reverse complement strand
GCGATAATGTTTATGAAGACAAAACAGTCTAAATTTTTAAGCGTGTGTGTACGCTGAAGTGTGCTTGTGGAACATCGGGGGTTACGTCGGTGGGAGAATGGACGGATCAATTTGGTTAAGGCCAGGACACCGGGGGTGGTGGTCGCTTTGCTGGCAACTCAGAGTCGGTTTATGGACAGTGCATTTCTCTCGGACGTTGTCATGACGTTCGGGAGGCAAAAAAACCCTAACCTAACTTAGCCCGTGCCTTTACCAGACTCGCTGCGTGGAATGTTGTCGGTGAGGTGGCTATCGCCCTCCGGCCCAGCCTCCATTTTATTATCCAGTCCCTGTACTGTTGCCCTAAACTTAACCTCACTGGGGGAGACGGCAATTAGATACAGTTCCGCAAGGTACAATTAAACGGTCACGAAATTCACGTGACCGAGAATTAAGCCATTTGCCTGAAGAAGGAGTAATGTCTCCGAAACGTTGCACGATTGGCTTAATTTGGAGGGCAGGGCCAAGACCATTTAGTCTGCGAGGAGTGCAGGACAAGTTCGGTCTGCTCTGAGCGCAGGGTTGCGACCACAGTCTGCTTGGAGAGCAGGGTTCATACCATCATACCATACAGTCTGCGATAATGTTTATGAAGACAAAACAGTCTAAATTTTTAAGCGTGTGTGTACGCTGAAGTGTGCTTGTGGAACATCGGGGGTTACGTCGGTGGGAGAATGGACGGATCAATTTGGTTAAGGCCAGGACACCGGGGGTGGTGGTCGCTTTGCTGGCAACTCAGAGTCGGTTTATGGACAGTGCATTTCTCTCGGACGTTGTCATGACGTTCGGGAGGCAAAAAAACCCTAACCTAACTTAGCCCGTGCCTTTACCGGACTCGCTGCGTGGAATGTTGTCGGTGAGGTGGCTATCGCCCTCCGGCCCAGCCTCCATTTTATTATCCAGTCCCTGTACTGTTGCCCTAAACTTAACCTCACTGGGGGAGACGGCAATTAGATACAGTTCCGCAAGGTACAATTAAACGGTCACGAAATTCACGTGACCGAGAATTAAGCCATTTGCCTGAAGAAGGAGTAATGTCTCCGAAACGTTGCACGATTGGCTTAATTTGGAGGGCAGGGCCAAGACCATTTAGTCTGCGAGGAGTGCAGGACAAGTTCGGTCTGCTCTGAGCGCAGGGTTGCGACCACAGTCTGCTTGGAGAGCAGGGTTCATACCATCATACCATACAGTCTGCGATAATGTTTATGAAGACAAAACAGTCTAAATTTTTAAGCGTGTGTGTACGCTGAAGTGTGCTTGTGGAACATCGGGGGTTACGTCGGTGGGAGAATGGACGGATCAATTTGGTTAAGGCCAGGACACCGGGGGTGGTGGTCGCTTTGCTGGCAACTCAGAGTCGGTTTATGGACAGTGCATTTCTCTCGGACGTTGTCATGACGTTCGGGAGGCAAAAAAACCCTAACCCTAACCCTAACCCTAACATAACCAGGAGGGGGCGTTCTTTTAAGACCTAACCATGGTTTGTATACTAATCTCAACCTGTTGAAATACAAGCCTAACACACAACCTGGAATCACATGAATGCAATAAAAATGGTTGTTGATTGTGAAGAATACTTACCTGGTCATCATGACATGTATTTTCAGTCATCAACTCATGTCATCATATCATTTACCTGCATGTACAGTGTTCATTCTGTAAAAACAATTGATACAAATGTACAAATTAATATGAATGCAAATGTTGTTCTCTGTTATTGCACAGAAGTCTTTATTGTAATTGGCAGACAACTCGCTGTTATTATTTGGAAATTCACATGTTTGTATGTAACAATGTACACTGTAACCACAATACGCAGTTTGGAGTCGAGTTTAAGGTTTAGGGGGAGTCACATGACTAGAGGGACACACCTGTTTAGGTCTGGTTGACACTTGACCTTTAAGCAATGTTATGCCCCACCCTTTCCTATTACTCAGCGCACGCTGTAGTACGAACGTACTTAGCATGACCCAGTCCATTGTAGTTAACTCTTGATTACAATGCTTATTTTCAGCCTGATGAAGGTTAAATATTAACCGAAACGTCGCTTTATTATATTTTTTATTTGTTTATTTGTGTTTAACCTCAACCAACGAGAATAAAAGGTAAAACGCAAGGCTTCTGCAACTTTTTCCTCGCGAAGTTTCCCGTCGGGGGCCATCATGGCTGGCAGGGACACACACAGACGTGAACGCAATACGGACCGATATAGAGATGAACGCAGCAGAGACCGCAGAACACGCTACCACAGCCCAGAACACCACGGCAGACCTGCCTCCCCCCGAAGAGGTAGGATCCACTCGGACAACCGTAGGCTCAATGAGTATTCCGAAGGAAACATTACCGGATACGAGCACAGAGGACAGGGCCCCTGGAGCGGAACGCGGCGCACTGATTCAACTCATAGACACCGCGTTCCGTCACCACGTTACCGCCGGTCGTACGCCTCGGTCACTAGAACTGGGCGCAGACCTGATTAAGGCGGCCCTGTTAGACGTCATGGTTCTCCTCGACGGGCACACGGAAGTGGGTCTTGGTCCAGGCGCGACGGGCGCGCGGAGCGCACCTGGACACAGCGCGCCACGGACAGAGATGGCGCACCCCCATGGCGTACGGAGCCATTCCGACACCGTGACCACTCCAACCACCACCGGACCAGCCCGGTAAGAAGAACAGAAAGAGACTATTACAGCCGGAGAGGCCATGTTTCCGGCTCGCGCCGCGGCTCGCTGGAGCGAGTTCGCGGAGCGCGCGCTCCTATCGTGAGGAGCGCATTTCAACGCGATACAAGACAACGACGCGACCCGCCCCGGGGGACCAGGGAGGGAGAGCATGGTCGTAGAAGAGCTCGAGACCACATCACCCGTCGACCACGGACCGGGGAGGGCCACAACAACACGCACAGAGCAGGACTACACGACGGCGGGCGCAGAACGACGCAGCAACGCTCCCGCAGCCGCGAACAACGGGATGACAGCGGACCCAGGTCGGACGACCCGGACTTTGCTTTGAAGTGCCGCATTCTATTCAAGGTGATAAAGACATTACATCATTTTCGAAATGTCACAAATGAAAAACCTCCTTTGACTATAGAAAAAATGACAAAACATCTGACCACAGCCATCAAACCTGCAATCCCAAATCCCAATGTTTTAAAGACAATTGAAGGCAACGCCAAGAATTGGGCTAAAAACACTTTAAAAACACTCAAAGAGCATTATGAGAAGACAGCGGAAGTTGAACTGGAGGCACTCTTGAAGCTCAGAGTTAAAGAATGGGAAGCTCCTTTTCAAATAGCCTCAAATTGGGCTAGAAAGAGCCTGGGAAAGAGATTAGCTGGTGACACACTAGAAAATGCAAAGCAGGTGATCACAGACACATTGAGGCAGCTCACGGAAGAGGAAGAGGAGGGCGATGATTCCTCCAGCAGCACAGATCCGGAGTCAGCAGATGAATAACCAACACCGAGGGACAGGTCTCCTGCGCCTGCAGCACAGGGGGCGACGGCAACAGGTGAGGCAGAGCAGAGTGCACCCAGCACCCCCATCTTGTCCCAGTCCCAGAGGGAGGACCTCCCCCCTCCAGCACGAGGGGATGAGGACACGCCTGGCATCGCTGGGGCCACGCCCACTAACCCTCAACATCTTTCCCCACGTCCACAGAGGATACAGGACCGAACTGCCGGCCGCCGTTACACGGGAGGCTCCTTCTCTCTCGTGCCGAGAAAACCAACAGGACCCAACCCTCTGACCCGCCCCAGAGTGGCCCCTCCCAGGACACAAAGTCCTGACAGCCAAAATGCGCTGTCCACCACCAGCTCCCCTGAGGAACTCTCCCAGGAGGAGCTCACAGCTCCTGGGGACCGAGATTCGGGCAACACATCCCACACAAGCGGGAATATGGGCCCAGTGTCACTCACCCCTGGTGGAGGGAACAGACTCCAGACTGCAGTACAGACCCAACTGGGCCGCACACCTGGGGACGTCACCACGCCACAGGGAGCCGGACCCTGTCATCCCACCAGACACCTGACATCATCCAGAAAGGCACACGATTGGACCCTCTATATTAAAGAAAAATGCATCATAATTGGAGACTCGAATGTTAACAGATTTCCCGCATATAACGTCACAGGACTGCAGGTCGACGGCTTCCCGGGAGCCAACCTCAGAAATGCTGAAGACATTCTGGAAAACACCAGGACCACAGGACCAGTGGAGAAAATCATCCTCGCCTTCGGCCTGAACAACAGAGCTCAGAAATCCAAAGAGACTGCAGTCAAACAGCTGCAGAGAACACTGAGAATGTGTAAGCTCAGGTTTCCTCTTGCACAGGTACTGGTCCCACAAATCAACTTCTCCCCCGGCCTCCCTCTGCAGGAAAAACGGCGGCTGACTCACCTGAACACCCACATTGCCGCCCTGGAGAACAACATCCCTACAGTGCAGGAGGAGGTATTCAGGACGGACCACAACCACATCCATTGGACACCTCGAACAGCAAAGGTCATCTTTAATCATTGGTGTAGTCATCTTGGTTTAAACTAGAAGCCCCCACTAACCTACCTGCTAAGGAGGGGGACAAAATAGTTATCAATTTGGCCACAAATTTCAGATGCACCGCTAACCAACTTTCTCTCCTTAATAAAGGATTGAGTTTTATTCCCACTAAAGGCACTAATGAGGACATCAAATTACAAGCTAGATTTGACTTACAACAGTATCACAGGAGACTGAAATTAGCAGCCTATTACGAGGACTCACCTGAAACAACCGGATTAAGATTCATTCGCAAATCTAACTGGTCTCCCCCACAATCAGTAATCCCCCAAGAGATAGTTAAAATTATCAGGGCCGACACAAAGTACTTTCAAGAGTACTTCACTAATCACCAGACACCTCCAAATTTGACCCCTCAAGAACATCTTGCCCTATTGGAATTGACAAAAAACAAAAGATTAGTCATTAAACCAGCGGATAAAGGCAGCTCAATTGTAATTATGGACAGAGAACAGTACTTATGGGAGGGTTACAGACAATTGAACGATCCTAAATATTATGTCAAATTAGACAAACCTATCTATTTGGAAACAATACCTATGGTGAACAAAATCCTAAATTCTCTCTGTGTAAAGGGTTTCATAAATAAAAAACAAAAGCATTATCTGATGGGGGACAATGAACCCAGAGCCAGAATATTTTACATGTTGCCAAAAATCCACAAGGATGCGGCAAAGTGGAGCATACCACATATCATTCCTCCGGGGAGACCTATAGTTTCAGACTGCAGTAGTGAGACATATTATACAGCAGAATACTTGGACTACTTTCTCAATCCACTCTCAATTATACATCCAAGCTACATCAAAGATACGTATCACTTTGTAAACCTGGTGAAAGAACTAACTATTCCAGAAGATGCTATTCTATTTACCATCGACATCGACAGCTTGTACACAAATATAGATATTAAGGAGGGCATGCAAGCCATAAAAAATATCTTTCAAAGAAATCCCAACAAGCACAGGCCAGACAAGGAGCTATTGCAACTCCTAGAAATTAATCTCATGAGAAACGACTTTGTTTTCAATCAAGATATCTTTTTGCAGATCAAGGGAACAGCTATGGATAAGAAATTCGCTCCAGCATACGCAAACATCTTCATGGCAGAGTGGGAAGAATCAGCCCTTAAGGCCTGCACACTGAGACCACTGCATTATTACAGGTTTCTAGACGACATCTGGGGAATATGGCAACATTCCAGAGAAGAATTTGACACATTTCTCAATACTCTACATAATCACAGAGAATCTATAAAAATTAAATCCACACATAGCCTCACAACAGTTGATTTTTTGGACACAACCACTTATAAAGGAGACAAATTCAAAGAAAAAAACACACTGGACGTTAAGGTCTTCTTTAAAGAAACAGACACACATGCTCTACTTTTCAAGACCAGTTTCCACCCCAAACATACATATGCAGGACTCATAAAGTCACAACTACTTAGATTTCATAGGATTTGCACCAGGTCTGAAGATTTCCACAAAGCGGTCAAAATCCTATTCACGGCTTTGTCCACCAGGGGGTACTCCAGGACCTTCTGCAGAAACTGTTACAGGACATTTCTGGAAACCAAACCTATTATGGTCACATGTAACATTCCGCTGATCACCAGGTTTTCACCATCCACCAGGGAGCTATCCAATAAATGTAAAAAAAACTTCCAGAGAATCACCACAGGGTCGAAGATTTTACAAAATCATAGCATTCTTCCTGCATACAGGAGAAATAAAAATTTAAATGATCTCCTCGTGAGGGCCAAATTAGGATCTGCCTCGGTCCCTATACTTAATGAATCAGAGACATACTTTAAACACAAACAGTGGATACAGAACCAAAAGACTGAAGAAACTTTCCAAAATAAGACGAGGGGGAGTCTGAAAACCACAAATTGTGTTTATTTAATTTATTGTACAGCATGCAAGTCTCAATATGTGGGAGAAACGGGTAACTCAGTCTCCACCAGGTTTACCCAGCACAGATACAACATTATCAGGAAGAAAAAGGCAGACACACACCTGGTGAAGCATTTCATAGCACATGGCTGGGACTCACTCAGGACCACTGTTATAGAAAGCAACACAGAGTGGAATGTGTCACAAAGGAGACACAAGGAGAGAGTCTGGATCGCCAGATTAGGCACCAGAACACCGGGGGGCCTCAATGAGTGCTGAGGGTTCCTGGGTTGGGCGGGTTATGTGACAGTGCATCGGCAAACCCATTGCTTTACGGCAGTGGGCTAGCCAAAACAAACGATTTCCCTAACCCTAACCCTTTAATATATTATGCATGTTTTTATTCACCCGTTTAACTATTTTAATTGTGTATTATTGTTAAATTATTTATTTATATTTTTTATGATCTTTTATTTATTTATTTATTTTAATCTTCCCATGTTGGAGATGCACCCTATGTCCTTCCCTCTCCCCCACAGGCAGACGAGGCCCATTTTTTAGACTCCCGTTACGGCTGACTTTTGAATAGGGTTATTTGGCATAATTTTACACATTTTTCCACTTTTGCATGTTTTTACATTTTAAAGCACTTATTACTTAATTTATTTTTTTAAAGCACTTATCTATTTATTTATTTATCTTTTTAAAGTTTTAGATGTGGGTTGTGTGTATATACATTTATTATATGTTAAATTATCTTTTTATTTGACATATCAGTGTTTTACTTGTTATTTATATATTTGTTGGGGAATTACTGTGTGTGATTATGCTTTTATTCCCTTGTCCCCTTGTTTGCCTGCTTTTTAAACTCCCCTTCCCCTTTTAGCATCTCCTCTCCGTCTGTCCCGCTGGCGGTTGCTCTGCTGTCAGGCTGTTTTTAATAAAATTGTTTCAATCGCTTTTTAAGGGTTTTTATTAAAGCCTTTTTAAAGGACAGCCCCCTTGTGCCAGTGCCCCTCATGGCCCTCTTAGGAGGGCCCCGCTCTTAACTAAACCTAACCCTAAATACATTGTTTAATTCAAAAAACAGTCTCATAAACTAAAAAACAACAACCAGAATGAATGACAGAGGGAGGTGAACTATCTCACTCTGTATCTATCATCTTTGACAGATGTCGTTTACTCCTCCCGCCACACGGGGGCGCTGAATCCCGCCGTCTATAAAGCTGTAATTAAATCACGGAGACACCTGCTGCTACAAACACTCCGTGTACGTTTGTGTCGCTAGGTCTAACGCTACGTTTAACGCTACTATTTCTTAAATAGTAGCGTTTCCTGCATCTAGCTGTGAAAAAGTCGCCGTCTTGTTTGGAAGCTCTGCTGAAGGTAAGTTAATTATATCTCGGGAGCTAAAGCTAACGTTAGCAGGTCCAACATTCGTTTTTCGCGGGGCCCCGCCTATCACGGAGTGTGATTGGGCCACTGCGACGTCATCTTTCCGAGCTCCGTGCTGATTGGCTGGACGTCGACGGGACCTTTTAAACTGTACTTGAATGACTGAACACTCACGTGGGTGAGATTTATGTATTTTATTTGTTTAACACATCCGGTCATAACTAATCAATTATAAATAATCAGAAACATCCTCACGAGGATGTTTCTACTGGACTCGGTGGAGGAAGTAGTCGGGTCCTTTACTGCAGTAAAAGTACTCGTAACACACTCTGAAAAGTAGACATGTACTACAGTAGAAAGTACATTGTGTACTGTGTAAAGTACTTCATTGGTCTGTCACATAATAATCTACCACTCTAATATCATAATAATAGTTTCCTTCATGTGCCTCTGCAGCAGGATTCATTTCAGCAACAAAGTGAAACGTCTCATCTGGATCTTCTTGAGCTGCAACGCGTCTGTTGTGAACTATGGAGAGGAGAGAGAAGAGAGAGAAGAGAGAAAATGTTCGGCAGTTGATGGCAGTGATGGGCAGAGTCTTTCCCCAGGCGGAGGTCTCGGTGCCACTCATGCAATTTTCAACAAAACTCTCACTGAGAACACAGGATCTGATAATAACCACAAATCTTTTCTTTGAAGAGAATTATAAGGTATTGGAGGGTGTGGAGGGTCATCTTTTTGGGGTACTGCCGGATGACCCAGCGCACTGGACACCTGCGACTGCCTTGGAGATGCTAGAGTGTTGGCTCAAACAGTTAACTTAGAAGTTGGGGCATAGAATATACTTACCTATTAATAAACATATCCCTGCCAAACATAAGGGTATTTACCCTCAACTTACCTGATTTCAGGACAGGAGTTTGGGGTGGGGTGATCCGCGGGTGGACGCCGGAATCAAAACCTAAAAATGCTGTCCAGCGGCCTAAAGGAAAATAAAAACAAAAAATAGTCTTATTTGGAGATGGAAGAGGGAGCAGGATACACTGTATGTGCCCGTGCCTTCTGCCTACCTCCTTGGTAGGCAGAAAATTACTTTTTCCCTTACCTAACCTGCCAGCGCCATAAGTACATCTTCCCTCTTGCTTTATAAAAACTCCAAAAACACAGAACAATAGCTGAGAACCTTATTTTTTTCTAGGGACTACATCCCTGAAAACTACACCTCATAGGGGAAATTAATTGGTGTAGTAAGGTGTGTTTTAAGATTGTATCTGGGTGATATGATGACTCTTTGTAAAACAAACCACCCCCCCCCCTTTTTGTCCTTATTAAGAGGTATTTTCTGTAACCCCTGGAAACAATCGTTTGATCTGAGATTGGCTGCTAAGATCTTTTTTGAAATAGTATCATTAGCCCCTGGTTCTTTTTTTTCCCTCTAATTGGAGAAAATAGCATACAGGTGTGATGTGATGAGTAGGTCCAGGTGTATTTCAATACAGCACTGGGCTACTCATCCTTGCCAAGGAATCAGAAAACAGCCGGTAGAAACGATTTTTTTGAAATTGTTCCAAACAGAAAAACGTACCTTTAACTTACCTGATGTCAGGCCTTAAATAAAAGGCATTTTTTAACCCTAACCCTAACCCTATTTATATTTTTTATGATCTTTTATTTATTTATTTATTTTAATCTTCCCATGTTGGAGATGCACCCTATGTCCTTCCCTCTCCCCCACAGGCAGACGAGGCCCATTTTTTAGACTCCCGTTACGGCTGACTTTTGAATAGGGTTATTTGGCATAATTTTACACATTTTTCCACTTTTGCATGTTTACATTTTAAAGCACTTATTACTTAATTAATTTTTTTAAAGCACTTATCTATTGTTTTAGATGTGGGTTGTGTGTATATACATTTGTTATATGTTAAATTATTTTTTTATATTTTTTACATTTTAAAGCACTTATTACTTAGTTTATTTTATTTATTTTAAAGCACTTATACATTTATTATAGGTTAAATTATCTTTTTATATAACTTATATCAGTGTTTTAATTTTATTGATACTTTTTATATATTTATATATTTGTTGGGGAATTACTGTGTGTGATTATGCTTTTATTCCCTTGTCCCCTTGTTTGCCTGCTTTTTAAACTCCCCTTCCCCTTTTAGCATCTCCTCTCCGTCTGTCCCGCTGGCGGTTGCTCTGCTGTCAGGCTGTTTTTAATAAAAAAATTTCAATTGCTTTTTAAGGGTTTTTATTAAAGCCTTTTTAAAGGACAGCCCCCTTGTGCCAGTGCCCCTCGTGGCCCTCTTAGGAGGGCCCCGCTCTTAACTAAACCTAACCCTAACCCTAAACCCTAACCCCTAATTAATTTACAAGCCTCCTGGGACTTGGACGGTCCCTTCTGTGGTTCCGGTCGGCCGCCCTATAGTCAGCGATTGCGGTTCCGAGTCCTACAACATCACAGAATATATTGACCACTTTATTAATCCGCTTTCACAACTTCACCCCGGTTATCTTCAGGACACTTATCACTTCATCAATAAAATTAAAAACCTCCAGGTACCCGGTCATACCTTTCTTTTCACCATTGACATTGAATCTCTGTACACAAATATTGAAACTCCACTGGGCCTCATTGCCATTCAAGACATTTTTAATAAATACCCCAACCCAGATAGACCTGATCAAGAAATAATCCAACTCCTCAACATCACCTTGACTCGGAACGACTTCACATTCAACAATAAACACTATCTCCAGTTGTGTGGGTGTGCTATGGGCCGGAAATACTCTCCGGCGTATGCAAACATCTACCTGGCCCATTGGGAGAGAACGGCTTTTCTCAAACTCCAGCACAAACCCCTCCTCTACTTCCGGTACCTGGATGACATCTTCGGCCTCTGGGACCACACTGAAGAGCACTTTCACACCTTTTTGGACACTTTAAATTCACATCACCCCAAAATAAAACTCAAACATAACCTTCAACACCTGTCGGTCGAGTTCCTGGACGCCAGGGTTTTCTTCCAAGAATCCAGCGACCAGAACAAAACCCTGGCCACGAAAGTTCACTTTAAGGAAACGGACCGCCACGCCCTCCTCCATAAATCCAGTTATCACCCCAAACACACCTACAGAGGTCTCATCAAGTCTCAGCTGATCCGGTTCCACAGGATCTGTACCCTCCCGGGCCATGTGGAGGAGGCAACCAGCACCCTTTTTGGCACATTGAGACTCAGGGGTTACTCGAAGCGCTTCCTGAGAACGATTAAGGCGGAGGTCGCCGACACCTTCAGAGGCGGCACCGACACCCCACCACCGCCTGCCCAGTCCCTCGTCCCCTTGATTTTAACCTTTTCAGAGGCTACCCACAACCTACTCAAAACCATTAAGAGCAATTTTCAGGGGGCGAGGGAACACTGTGCCGCCCTGGAGGACAGCCGTGTGATCTCCGCCTTTCGTAGAAATAAAAATCTTAAAGACATCCTGGTCCACACTAACCTCAACAAGAAAGAGACCAGGAGGGAGGCGCTTCGAGGCTCGGAGATCGGTTTTATGCGTCTCCCCCACGTTTTTAACCCCCAGAGTAGACTCGGTTTTAACTTGGGGCAGGCCCTGCCACCCACAGCTTCCAATGTGGTCTATGCTCTCAGATGCGGGGCCTGCCACAAACTATACGTGGGGGAGACAAAGAATGAGCTGCATCTTAGAATTAAGCAGCATTTTTATATGATCAATAGTGGGAATGGCACGAGCGTCCTATATGCACATTTTAAACTCCATGGCTCACATGGTCTCCAAAGTGTGGGCCTGGAGAGCAGCGGGCAGTGGAGCACGGCACAGCGGCAAGCAGCGGAGAGGAAGTGGATCCACAGACTGGGAACCATAGACCCCCTTGGGCTAAATGAAAAATATTAACTCCCAGTCTGTTTTTATTGGAGCCTCGCCTGCCATCCCCTCGTCCCTTCTCTCACCCCCATTACATCTCCACCATGGTATTTCCCTTGTATTATATACATGTTTATTTATTTATTTATATTTTATATATATTCATATATTTATACTTGTCTTTCACGTGTGGTTTTAATATATTATGCATGTTTTTATTCACCCGTTTAACTATTTTAATTGTGTATTATTGTTAAATTATTTATTTATATTTTTCATGATCTTTTATTTATTTATTTATTTTAATCTTCCCATGTTGGAGATGCACCCTATGTCCTTCCCTCTCCCCCACAGGCAGACGAGGCCCATTTTTTAGACTCCCGTTACGGCTGACTTTTGAATAGGGTTATTTGGCATAATTTTACACATTTTTCCACTTTTGCATGTTTTTACATTTTAAAGCACTTATTACTTAATTTATTTTTTTAAAGCACTTATCTATTGTTTTACATGTGGGTTGTGTGTATATACATTTGTTATATGTTAAATTATTTTTTTTATATTTTTTACATTTTAAAGCACTTATTACTTAGTTTATTTTATTTATTTTAAAGCACTCATACATTTATTATAGGTTAAATTATCTTTTTATATAACTTATCAGTGTTTTAATTTTATTGATACTTTTTATATATTTATATATTTGTTGGGGAATTACTGTGTGTGATTATGCTTTTATTCCCTTGTCCCCTTGTTTGTCTGCTTTTTAAACTCCCCTTCCCCTTTTAGCATCTCCTCTCCGTCTGTCCCGCTGGCGGTTGCTCTGCTGTCAGGCTGTTTTTAATAAAATTGTTTCAATTGCTTTTTAAGGGTTTTTATTAAAGCCTTTTTAAAGGACAGCCCCCTTGTGCCAGTGCCCCTCGTGGCCCTCTTAGGAGGGCCCCGCTCTTAACTAAACCTAACCCTAACCCTACCTCTCACTAGCTCCCTTCAAATGGAGACACAGAGTAAGATTCGGGAGATTGTCCAAGAACTATATGAAAATGAATATATTTCTGCAAAACAAAAATATTACCTGTTTGGTTCAGATTCTCCACGTACCCGGAAATTGTATCTTCTTCCAAAGATTCATAAGGATCCTGAAACGTGGACTGTTCCTCACCAGATTCCCCCCGGTCGACCGATTGTATCTGACTGTGGGAGTGAATCATGCAGAGTGGCAGAATATATCGAATATTTTCTAAATCCGTTGTCCCAGAAACATCCCAGCTATGTGAAAGATACATATGACTTTGTTAACAAAATCAAAGCAATTGTTGTACCGCCTGAAGCAATGCTTTTCACTATCGATGTAGACGCTCTGTACACTAATATTGATACTGAATTGGGCTTAAGAGCAGTAAGACAGGCTTTTAATAGATATCCCGATCCGGCCAGACCGGATGAGGCCCTCCTCTCTCTTCTGGAACTAGGTTTAACCAGAAACGACTTTGAGTTCGACTCAAAGTATTATCTCCAGGTACATGGGACAGCTATGGGTAAGAGGTTTGCCCCATCATATGCCAACATATATATGGCAGATTGGGAGCAGACTGTCTTGCCCAAATGCATTAAAACCCCGCTATTATACATTCGTTACCTGGATGATATCTTTGGAGTCTGGAGCTATTCGGAGTCAGATTTTGAACATTTCATCAACACATTGAACGGGCACCATAATTCGATAACTGTAAAATACAACTTACAGATTGAAAAAATCGAATTTTTAGACACTGAAGTTTTTAGGATAAGGGGGGATGAGGATAATGATGGTGGCCTGGGCACTAGAGTATTCTTCAAACCGACCGACACCCATGCCTTATTACATAAAACTAGCTACCACCCTAAACACACCTATAGGGGCATTGTAAAATCACAACTTACAAGGTTTAACAGGATATGTACAAGGCCGGATGATGTCGAGGTGGCAACAAGGGTGCTTTTCAAAGCCCTTAGAACCAGGGGATATAGTGGAACTTTTCTTCGCTCTATTAAAGCCGAAATACAACAGAGCTTGCGTCAGGTTGTGATACCTGATAGAGTGAACCAAGGTGCCCACATTGTCCCGTTTGTGACCACATTTTCTCCTGCCTCACTAAAACTGAACTTCAGTGTCAAAACGCAATTTAAAAAGCTCCAGAACATTATCAAGCCCCTGTCAGATTTTAAAATTATATCGGCCTTTAAGAGGAATACAAACCTGAAGGATTTGTTGGTTCATGCCTCCTTAAACAGTGGAAAACAACACAGAAAGAATGCACATTTTAGATCAATAAAATATATTACCAATAAACACGCGGGTCTCGGTGCTCCGGTTTGGCAGACCTTCCATTTGGCTTCGTCAAACCTGGTGTATGGGATAGAGTGTAAAATTTGTAACAAATTATATGTTGGGCAGACCAAAAACACACTTCAACAACGTCTTAAACAACACATATATTGTATTGATCATCTGGAAAAAGAAACAGAAATATATGTGCACTTTCGGAGACATGGCAAAAACAACTTATTGATTTCAGGACTTGAGTATGGGGTGGGGTGGTCTGGGGCCCAAAGATGGGCCGCAGAAAGACGCTGGATTAAAAAATTAAAAACTATGCTGCCCAGCGGCTTAAACGAAGCATAAAACAAAAAAATTACGATTAGAGTGACTGATTGGGAGTCAGAAGAGGGATTAAGAGGAACCTCATGTGCCCGTGCTTTCTGCTTACCTGTGGTAAGCAGAAAATTTAATTCTCCTTACCTAACCCTAACCCTAACCCCTAACCCTAACCCTGCCGCATTCTACACAGAGTGATTAAAACAGCGCATCATTTCATAAATGTGAGTGCAGAGCAGCCTCCCCGTACAATTAACAGAATGATTGAGCAGCTATCCACACTAATTAAACCCGCGGTACCTAGTGCCGACACCCAGATGCTAATAGAAGGAAATGCTAAAAATTGGGCCCATACCACACTGACTATACTGAAGGACCATTATGAAAACATCATAAAGAGTGAAATAGAAAAACTCTATAAACTCTCACAGCAGGATTGGAGCGGGCCCTTTGAAGTAGCCTCAGCCTGGGCGAAGAGAAATTTCGGCAGCAGATTAGCACCAGACACACTTACCGAGGCTAAAAGTGTCATTGAGGAGACACTGCTGATGTTTCACTCAGAGGATCGTCCTCCACCGACGACTGGAGCTGCAGCAGGCGTGTTGCACCCGGAGCTTCAGCCTCGACCCCACGGAGCTACAGTGACGTCAGTGGCTGACGTCACACACTCAGTTACGGCAGTGGTACATAGAGCACCAACCAACACGGTCTCCCTCACGCCCGGTACACCACCACACAGGGGGATCCCATCCGTCCAAGAAACACAGGCTCTGATTAGACCTGCAGCCAGCCTAACACAGGTGACTGAGAGGGCTCTGGACATGACTGCTGTGCCCCTGCCAAACATTTGGCCCCTTTCACAACACAGTGAGCGCACACAAAACACAATTCCACCTACACCGACTCCTCACCAGCTCCACCCACAACCACAAAGACCAATAAGACTATTTCCACGGAAAGCCCCCTCGGCCCCCAGGCCTCTTCTGGGGACCTCCCCACACCACAATGGCTGTGTGGCTCACATAACGAGCTCCATCAGGGAGCGTTCACAGCTGGAGCTGGATTCACCAGGGGCGGAGGAGGTCGGAGAGCCGCCCTCTCCGGTTCCAGACAGCGTGCAGTCCAGCAGACCGACTACCAGCAGGACCGGCAGTCTCCAAACAGCGGTGCAGACCCGACTGGATTCGATTCCAGTAGGGACGGTCAACACACCAGGATCACTGATGCTACACCGACCTACGAGACACCTCCCCACCTTAAGAAAGGGACAGGATTGGAGTCTCACGATTGGAAAAAAATGGCTAATCATGGGAGATTCTAATACCAGCAGATTCCCACCACACAACAACCCGGATCTGCAGATTGATGCCTTTCCAGGTGCCACATTCAGAAACGCAGAAGAGCTACTGAACAAAGCTATCTCCACGACTACAGTGGAAAAAATCATCCTGGCCTTTGGCTTTAACAACCGGGTCCAGAAGACTAAAGAGACAGCCATCAAACAGCTGCAGGGAGCACTGAGGCTGGCTAGAGAGAATTTTCCATGGGCTGAAATCTTCGTTCCGCAGGTAAATTTCTCCCCCAGTCTTCCAACGAGAGAGATAGTGCGTCTCACACATCTGAACGCGTACATCTCTGAGCTAGGTGAGTTTATTCCGGCTCTACCCAGCACAGACTTTACAACAGGACCAGATAACGTGCACTGGACTCCTGACACAGCTCAGCGCATGCTGGACCACTGGTGCACTCACTTAAACTACTTTGCCCCATAAACCTGCCTCCACAGGAGGGGGATAAGACTGTTATTAATTTAACAAAAAACTTTAAGTTAACTGCACCACAATTTGCTCTGCTGAAGAAAGGATTGAACTTTATCCCCACAAAGGGCACAAACAAAGACATTAAGGAGCAAAGCCGTTACGATACTCAGCAGTATCACAGGAAGTTGAAACTGGCAGCTTATTATGAACATGCAAGAGACTCTGAAGCGTTTCCTTTCATGCAGAAATCAACCTGGACTCCCCCCCAGGGACAAACACCCAGTGAAATCACTGCTCTCATCAAGGAGGACCTGAAGTATTTTGATACTGAGTTTAAGGTTCATTGTGTATCACCCAACCTGAGTACTGAAGAGGTAAGAGCACTGACAGAACTGAACAGTAATAAACATATCATCATCAAGCCAGCTGACAAGGGCAGTGCTATGGTCATTATGGACAGAGAACAATATGCATGGGAGGGTTATCGACAACTTCACGACCCCAAATATTACACTAAATTGACCAAACCTATTTATCCAGAGACTATTCCTATTATCAACAAAATCATTCAAACTCTTTATGAGAAAAGATTCATCAAGGCAAAACAGAAATATTATTTAATGGGCAGCTCGGAACCCAGAGCCAGATTATTCTATATGCTGCCTAAAATCCACAAGGATCCATATAAGTGGAGCAAGCCACATGAAATCCCTCCAGGTAGACCCATCGTGTCTGACTGCAGCAGTGAAACATATTGCACTGCAGAGTACCTGGATTACTTCCTCAATCCTCTCTCGACCACACATCCTAGTTACATAAAGGACACGTACCACTTTGTCAACATAGTGAAAAAACTACACATTCCTGACAACTCTATTCTATTCACGATTGACATAGACAGTCTATATACTAACATTGACTTCAAAGAAGGCATGCAGGCCATAAAAAATGTATTTCGGAAACACCCAAACAAAAAAAGACCAGAAAAAGAATTATTACAGTTATTAGAGATTAATTTGACCAAAAATGATTTCACATTTAATGGAGAATTCTTCCTTCAAATTAAAGGTACAGCCATGGGGAAGAAATTTGCTCCCGCATATGCAAATATCTTCATGGCGGAATGGGAGGCATCGGCTCTGAAGATATGTCCTAAAAAACCTCTGTACTATTACAGATTTTTAGATGACATCTGGGGGGTGTGGCCTCACTCGAGAGAGGATTTTGACAGCTTTCTGAAGACGCTTAATAATCACAGTGAATCAATCAAGCTAAAATCCACCAGCAGTTTGAATTCGGTTGATTTCCTAGACACCACCACTTTTAAGAACGAAAGGTTCCAGGAGACTCACACACTAGCGATTAAAGTATTCTTTAAGGAGACAGACACACACGCTCTGCTCCACAAAACCAGTTTCCACCCAAAACACACCTATGCAGGCCTGATTAGGTCGCAGCTGTTGAGATTCCACAGAATTTGCACTGAAGAAGAGGATTTTAGGTCAGCAGTTAGAGTGTTGTTTCGAGCTTTGTCCACCAGG
Organism: Ophthalmolycus amberensis; assembly: GCA_024529925.1. Taxonomy (NCBI): domain Eukaryota; kingdom Metazoa; phylum Chordata; class Actinopteri; order Perciformes; family Zoarcidae; genus Ophthalmolycus; species Ophthalmolycus amberensis. The sequence continues at coordinate 29,773 of JAFEUB010000538.1, read as the reverse complement.
GGGTACTCTAGGACCTTTCTTAGAAAATGCAGGAGGTCATTTCAGCAAACTAAAATACCAGCAGTAACTTGTAACCTTCCATTTGTTACGACATTTTCCCCGTCAACGGTTGAACTGATTAGAGAAAGTAGGAGGAACTTTCACAAACATATTACAGGAACCTCAACATTACAAAACTATAGTGTTATTGCTGCATTCAGGAAAAATAAGAATTTACAGGATCTCCTGGTAAAAGCGAAGATTAAACCCCTCTCGGATCCTAAATCCAGAGTACAGGGCCAGTATTTTAAACACCAAAACTGGTTCACTAATCGATACACAAAAGGTCTTTCAGACAATGACCCGGGGCAGTCTGAAGTCAAAAAATTGTATATATCTGATTTCTTGTAAAAAGTGTGGTTTACAGTATGTGGGTGAAACAGGCAACACCATTTCTATTCGTTTCATTCAACACAAACACAATATACTGAAGAGGAAAAAGATGGAGACACCTTTGGTGAAACACTTTTTATTACATGAATGGAAATCTGTTTTAACAACTGTCATTGAGTGTAACCCCAGGTGGAACATCGCCCAGAGGAAAAGGGCTGAAAGGATCTGGATTGCCAGACTGGATACAAGACAGCCTAAGGGCTTGAATGAGAGGTAGGTGCTTCGGGGGCTGAGGCGGCGATGGACAGTGCACAGATAGCTGTGCTGGCTTCCAGCATAGTTATCACAATCCCCTAACACCCAACCCTAACATCTAACCAGTCCTCTCCGGCTGGTTCCCCAATACCCCCTCCCTCTCCAGATACCCCCCTTCCCTGTTGTGTTGGGGGGCTCTACTACCCCCCCTCCCCCTTCTGACCACTGTGGTCCATTCCTCCATAACCCTCTCAAATATAAAATCTTGGATGTCAAACTCAAAACAAGGGGAAAAAAAAGGAAAAACAAATTTATTTTCTAAACCCACTGATTTATGTCCTATTATTCACCCAAAATGGTGAACAAATAAGTTATTTTACAAAACACCAGGCCAGAAGAACTCAGTCCAATTACTAAAAGAGATTTTTTTCCGGGGGGATTGAAACCCGCTGATTTTTATCAAATTATTCACCCTTTCTGCAACAAGAAACCCCCTCCCTCCCAATAATTATGGAAAGAAAAGCCCCTTCCTTCCCAACAATTATAGAAAGAAATTTATGTTTATTTCTTCTCTGGGGGGTAGGGGGGGCCACCCTCTCTATCCTTAAAAGAGGAGCCCTCCCTATAAGTCCCTTATTACAAGGTTCTCCCAAAACACAGGCGATCTAAAGAACCCTTCCTGGGGGCAGCCCCTCTAAGAAGGCACCTATGCAGCTAGCACTGTGCAAACCACCGCAAAACACGTCCAAAAAATGTTTTTTAAACCCTCCCAAGAGAGGCACTCTTATACAAAGTAAGATCTCAGCAAACAACCAAGCGCATGCAATAATAAGAGCGGACTGCTAACCCAATTGGAAAAGGCTCCTCCACCAATAAAGTGCAAGGATCGTGTAGGGACTTCTGCAGCCCAGTTTTAAAAAAAACTTTTATTCTTAAGAATAGGGTGAACAAATAAGTGTTTCTAAACACAATAAGATGGACTGAGACTAATCTCTGGTCTGAGAGAATCAGTGGGACCGATACAGTTTTAAAATGGAGCTCCTAACGTTTCGGCAAGTTGTGCCTTCCTCAGAGGAGAATAAGAAATGAAAGAAAGACTGGAGGTATTTATACCTTCCCTAGGCGGAGTAACCAGGGAGCTTCTGATAGGCTGGAACTCCCTCTAATCAGATGACTAAGCCGTCTCAGCTGTCTAATTGAACACCTGGCAATCAGGGGGAAAACCTGTCTTAATCGACACCAAAGGCCTAGTCCCTACTGGGTGTAAAACCACCAGTTAAGGGCCATCATAAATACAAAAAGGAAACGGAGCACAAGCACCAAGTGAATAAAATACACCTCTCCATGTCCCCCAGGGTGTATTGTTCCCCATAAGTCACTGGGTCCCTTGTTATAAAACATATAGGGGTCCCAAAGTGGGTCAACAAATTCACTTCACTGTGTTTCCATCTCCACCCAGTGAGTTTCTAAAAACAAGTCAAAGCACACATTGTGGCACTGGCAGGTTAGGTGCAGGGGAAAAAAGAAGCTCTGGCTGCCTTTAGGCAGTCAGAGGGCACGGGCACACAATTTATAGGCATTAAAACTTGTAATTCTCAAAAGGGTTTTGTATTATGTGTTGTATATTTTTATATTTTTAATATTTTGCAGGTGTCCTTGCAGGTCTCCAAGGTGTCCCCGCCCTCATCAGAGGAGGTAAGTCCATCGTTTGATCCACTGGCTCTAATTATTTTGGTTAAGACCATGTGGATAAACTGTATTAAGTTTATTAATCCACTGTCTTTCTTTTGCCAGTCGCTGTCTATCCGACCACCAGGATCCTGACTCCAACCCCATGATGAGGAGGTTTTCCCTCCCATGTTGTCTAAAGTGTTCGTAGAGGTGAGTTACTTCATTAGTATTTTTGAAGTATCTGTTGTGCTTGTCATTTTTATGTTTTCCGCCCAGGGAGGCATGTACTAGTCTCAGTTTAATTGTGACATCCAAGAATAAAAGATCTTTTTGGCAGTCTCTGGAGTCCAATGAATAAGATCTTGCTTAACCCGAAATTGGTCCTCTGTGATCCCTTGTAAGATTTTAAAGTTCTCCTCCAGAACCCGGTTGAGTTTCCCCAAGAGGGTTCTTCGCTCCAACTGAAGCTGCGGGGAGAACTGGATCACCGGGACCACAATCTCTGCTCGAGGGAAGACCGTTTTCGCACATGACAATAACAGTTGAAACTGTTTAGTCATGGTCCCGAGCTGATTATTCCTGAGGCAGTTGTTCAAGCCCACCGCGAGGACGACTTTCTGAACTGTGAGGCAGGGGTCCAGTTTACCCAGGATCTCTTTTAGATGGTGTATTTGAGCCCCCGGGAAACTATCTATCTGAACCAAGGGGTACTGGTGGCGTGGGATCCTAGACAGATTTGAATCCCCAATCACCAACACCGATTGTGTAATAACAAGGCTCCAATCCCTTACTTTATAAAATGTAGTAAGGTGGCGGGTGGTATGGTGGTAGGAGAGGACTCGCCCCTCAGGGGGGTGAACCTCCCGTCTAGGGGAAGCCTCTCCCTCCTAAGTGGGTCGACTCCCCTCCTCCACCATTTGTTGCGAGTCTCGTAAGACCACCGCCACATTGGTCTGTGGAGCCTCGCTCTCTTCAGGGTCAGACAGGTCAACCCTCTCATCGCCCCCTGCCTCCTTCAGTTCTAAGCTCTCAGACATACTCAGCTCAAAATTGGGTCGGGGCCCCAGGTTGCTGTCTAGACTACTAGTAAGTGTAGCTAGATGGATGTCTACTATGCAAACCTGAGGACTCCCCGCCAATTCCAACTCTGAATCAACCCGGACGGGCTCCCCTACAACAGGGCTAGGTACAGGGTATGGAGTAGCCCTTAGGGGGGTCCCTTTTGAATGGCTATCCCAAATACCATTCCCCTCACGACCAGATTTGAGAATTAAGTTGGGGTGAGGGCCTGAGTCGGGACCAAGACCAAGCAATTGGTTGGGGTTAGGGTTTGGGCCGGGGCGGGGCCCGAGGAGGGAAAGATGTCCAGGGTCAGGACTGGGACCAAGGTCAGGGCCAGAGATGGAACGAGGCCCAAAAATTGGACGACGTGGCCAGTCTGCCCGAGGTGGCAAAGGTGTCTGGACCACTCTAGGCCCAGGACCACTGCCAGAAGTGGGACCTGAGTGGCTGTTCAGCCTGATCCGGTCTGTTGGTGGCAGAAAAGGCCACTCTCCCTCGCTCAGCTCCCCAGCCACAACACCCAATCCCCCCACCATGGGGGGTCCCCCCACTAAGGTTGAGAGGGTGGCAATGGAAGTCTCGGTGAGGCGTCGTTTGTATCTGCCTCTACCGTATGCCATTGCTTTGTCCCATGCCACCCTATCAAACACCGGGAGGTCCTCCAAGGCGAGGGCAATCACCGAATCGTAATGGTCTTTCAGGATGTTCATGTTATTTCTCATCCATTGGTCAGTGTTGTTCCTGACCCTAGAGGTTGTTGCCATATTGGGGGATGATGGTTTAATAAATGCTGTTAGTTTATTCACTTGTTTCAGCATACCCACCGGAAAGCGGTCTGTCTGGTAAGTATTCTCAATTACTTCCGCATGATGTATAGCTTGAAGCAATTTGAAATACCTTCTTTCCATCCTCTCCGGCTGGTTCCCCAATACCCCCTCCCTCTCCAGATACCCCCCTTCCCTGTTGTGTTGGGGGGCTCTACTACCCCCCCTCCCCCTTCTGACCACTGTGGTCCATTCCTCCATAACCCTCTCAAATATAAAATCTTGGATGTCAAACTCAAAACAAGGGGAAAAAAAAGGGGAAAAAACAAATTTATTTTCTAAACCCACTGATTTATGTCCTATTATTCACCCCAAATGGTGAACAAATAAGTTATTTTACAAAACACCAGGCCAGAAGAACTCAGTCCAATTACTAAAAGAGATTTTTTTCCGGGGGATTGAAACCCGCTGATTTTTATCAAATTATTCACCCTTTCTGCAACAAGAAAACCCCTTCCCTCCCAATAATTATGGAAAGAAAAGCCCCTTCCTTCCCAACAATTATAGAAAGAAATTTATGTTTATTTCTTCTCTGGGGGGGTAGGGGGGGGGGCCACCCTCTCTATCCTTAAAAGAGGAGCCCTCCCTATAAGTCCCTTATTACAAGGTTCTCCCAAAACACAGGCGGTCTAAAGAACCCTTCCTGGGGGCAACCCCTCTAAGAAGGCACCTATGCAGCTAGCACTGTGCAAACTACCGCAAAACACGTCCAAAAAATGTTTTTTTTAAAAACCCTCCCAAGAGAGGCACTCTTATACAAAGTAAGATCTCAGCAAACAACCAAGCGCATGCAATAATAAGAGCGGACTGCTAACCCAATTGGAAAAGGCTCCTCCACCAATAAAGTGCAAGGATCGTGTAGGGACTTCTGCAGCCCAGTTTTTAAAAAAACTTTTATTCTTAAGAATAGGGTGAACAAATAAGTGTTTCTAAACACAATAAGATGGACTGAGACTAATCTCTGGTCTGAGAGAATCAGTGGGACCGATACAGTTTTAAAATGGAGCTCCTAACGTTTCGGCAAGTTGTGCCTTCCTCAGAGGAGAATAAGAAATGAAAGAAAGACTGGAGGTATTTATACCTTCCCTAGGCGGAGCAACCAGGGAGCTTCTGATAGGCTGGAACTCCCTCTAATCAGATGACTAAGCCGTCTCAGCTGTCTAATTGAACACCTGGCAATCAGGGGGAAACCTGTCTTAATCGACACCAAAGGCCTAGTCCCTACTGGGTGTAAAACCACCAGTTAAGGGCCATCATAAATACAAAAAGGAAACGGAGCACAAGCACCAAGTGAATAAAATACACCTCTCCATGTCCCCCAGGGTGTATTATTCCCCATAAGTCACTGGGTCCCTTGTTATAAAACATATAGGGGTCCCAAAGTGGGTCAACAAATTCACTTCCCTGTGTTTCCATCTCCACCCAATGAGTTTCTAAAGACAAGTCAAAGCACACATTGTGGCACTGGCAGGTTAGGTGCAGGGGAAAAAAGACGCTCTGGCTGCCTTTAGGCAGTCAGAGGGCACGGGCACACAAATTATAGGCATTAACACTTGTAATTCTCAAAAGGGTTTTGTATTATGTGTTGTATATTTTTTTATTTTTAATATTTTGCAGGTGTCCTGGCGGGTCTCCAAGAGGAGGTATCCCCGCCCTCATCAGAGGTGGTAAGTCCATCATTTGATCCACTGGCTCTAATTATTTTGATTAAGACCATGTGGATAAACTGTGTTAAGTTTATTAATCCACTGTCTTTCTTTTGCCAGTCGCTGTCTATCCGACCACCAGGATCCTGACTCCAACCCCATGATGAGGAGGTTTTCCCTCCCATGTTGTCTAAAGTGTTCGTAGAGGTGAGTTACTTCATTAATTTTATCAATTAGGTTCAGGTGTTGCTTCAGTCTTAGAATTAAACTGTTCTTGGTTTGCCCAATATACAGTTTTTTGCAGACCCCGCACTCAATACAATACACCAAATTCATTGACCCTGGCTTGGTCAGATGCCAAACAGGTGCACTCAATTGAGTGTGTTGGTTCACCATGAATTTAGTATTTTTGAAGTATCGGTTGTGCTTGTCTTTTTTATGTTTTCCGCCCAGGGAGGCATGTACTAGAAGATCTTTTACGTTTTTGTTTCTTCTGAACGCTGCTATAATTTTAAAATCCAAGAGTGATTCCACTTCGTCCTGTACCCTCTTAAAGTTACTTTTAACCTTGGCAGTCAAGGTCCTAGAGGCCGGAGAAAAGGTGGAGACAAAGGGGAGCAGATGATGGTTCTTATCCTCCCCCCTGGGTTTCAGGCCTAGTTGGTAGTCCCGCTGGACATCAACCTTAATCCCCCGGAGGAAGGTCCTGCTATACCCCCGACGTCTCAGGGCCCGGAATAGGGTCCTTGTCGCCGACTCGACATCCCCCGCTACCGTACAAATCCTATGAAACCTTATCAATTGTGACTTCACAATTCCCCGATAGGTGTGTTTCGGGTGGTAACTGGACCTGTGTAACAGTGCGTGGGTGTCGGTCGGCTTGAAATACACCCTTGTTCCCAGGCTCCCCTCCCCGTTTTCCCTCCTAATCAGAAACACCTCGGTATCCAAGAATGCAATTTTCTCTTGTTGTAAATCATATTTAACCGAGATGGAGGGATGATGGTTATTAAGGACCGAAATGAAATCAGAAAAGTCGGCCTTGGAATGACTCCAAATCCCGAAAATATCATCCAGGTATCTTACATAGAAACCTGGAAGTTTGCTGCACTTGGGGAAGACGGTACGCTCCCAGTCTGCCATATAAATATTGGCGTAAGCCGGGGCGAACTTCTTCCCCATCGCAGTTCCATGGACCTGGAGATACCATTCAGAGTTAAATTCAAAGTCATTTTTCACAAGGCTTAATTCTAAAAGTGTGAGGAGGGCCTCATCAGGCCTAGTGGGGTCAGGGTACTTCCTGAAGATCTCTCGTACCGCTTTCAGGCCCAGTTGAGTCTCTATATTTGTATAAAGAGAGTCAATATCCACAGAGAAAAGCATTCCACCAGGTGGCACCATGATATATCTAAGTTTTGTAACAAACTCATAGGTGTCTTTAATATAGCTCTCATGTTTTTGCGACAAGGGGTTGATATAATGATCAACAAACTGCTATCCTGTATGATTCACTTCCACAGTCAGAAACAATAGGTCTGCCGGGAGGAACCTGATGTGGGACCGTCCAGGTCTCTGGATCCTTATGGATCTTAGGCAAGAGGTAAAATTTGCGTGGACGTGGAGGGTCCTCACCAGACAGGTAGTACCTTTGTTTAGCTGTAATGAATTTCTTCTCATACAGGCATCCCACAATCTCCCGGATCTGTTTCTGAGTTTCCAGTTGCAAGGAGCAGGTTAAAGGTAAGTAATGTATTGTGTTATTAAGCTGTCTGTACGCTTCAGTTAAGTATTGATGTTTGTCCATTATAACAATTTTTGACCCCTTGTCCGCAGGTTTGATCACTATTTCCTGGTTTGCTTTTAGTTGGTCAAGTGCTTCTCTTTCCCCTGTAGTTAAATTATTCTCTCTTTCACTATTACAGTGGATCCTCTCAAGATCCCGGACATCTCGCCTAATCAGTTTCTTCAGAGGTTCTGTGACTAGAGCCCATTCAGGTTCCCAAGTAGAAGGGTTAATGAATGGCTCCCGAACAACATCCATACTGTAATTGAAATGGTCTAAAAGCCTCAACCGTCTGTGATACCTGTGTAAGTCTCTTCTAAGCTCCTGTCTGTCCACCACTAGTGGAGTTGGAATAAAAAAAGAGGCCCTTCTCTAGCAGCCTTTCTTCATCCTCCGTTAAGAAAAAGAAAGTTGAAAGATTTAAAATGTTAGAGTGGGGCTGATTAGACACTCTAGGTCCCCCTATTCTCAGTTTAATTGTGACATCCAAGAATGAAAGATCTTTTTGGCAGTCTCTGGAGTCCAATGAATAAGATCTTGGTTAACCCGAAATTGGTCCTCTGTGATCCCTTGTAAGATTTTAAAGTTTTCCTCCAGAACCCGGTTGAGTTTCCCCAAGAGGGTTCTTCGCTCCAACTGAAGCTGCGGGGAGAACTGGATCACCGGGACCACAATCTCTGCTCGAGGGAAGACCGTTTTCACACATGACAATAACAGTTGAAACTGTTTAGTCATGGTCCCGAGCTGATTATTCCTGAGGCAGTTGTTCAAGCCTACCGCGAGGACGACTTTCTGAACTGTGAGGCAGGGGTCCAGTTTACCCAGGATCTCTTTAAGATGGTGTATTTGAGCCCCCGGGAAACTATCTATCTGAACCAAGGGGTACTGGTGGCGTGGGATCCTAGACAGATTTGAATCCCCAATTACCAACACCGATTGTGTAATAACAAGGCTCCAATCCCTTACTTTATAAAATGTAGTAAGGTGGCGGGTGGTATGGTGGTAGGAGAGGACTCGCCCCACAGGGGGGTGAACCTCCCGTCTAGGGGAAGCCTCTCCCTCCAAAGTGGGTCGACTCCCCTCCTCCACCATTTGTTGTGAGTCTCGTAAGACCACCGCCACATTGGTCTGTGGAGCCTCGCTCTCTTCAGGGTCAGACAGGTCAACCCTCTCATCGCCCCCTGCCTCCTTCAGTTCTAAGCTCTCAGACATACTCAGCTCAAAATTGGGTCGGGCCCCAGGTTGCTGTCTAGACTACTAGTAAGTGTAGCTAGATGGATGTCTACTATGCAAACCTGAGGACTCCCCGCCAATTCCAACTCTGAATCAACCCGGACGGGCTCCCCTACAATAGGGCTGGGTACAGGGTATGGAGTAGCCCTTGGGTGGGTCCCTTTTGAATGGCTATCCCGAATACCCTTCCCCTCACGACCAGATTTGAGAATTAAATTGGGGTGAGGGCCTGAGTCGGGACCAAGACCAAGCAATTGGTTGGGGTTAGGGTTTGGGCCGGGGCGGGGCCCGAGGAGGGAAAGATGTCCAGGGTCAGGACTGGGACCAAGGTCAGGGCCAGAGATGGAACGAGGCCCAAAAATTGGACGACGTGGCCAGTCTGCCCGAGGTGGCAAAGGTGTCTGGACCACTGTAGGCCCAGGACCACTGCCAGAAGTGGGACCTGAGTGGCTGTTCAGCCTGATCCGGTCTGTTGGTGGCAGAAAAGGCCACTCTCCCTCGCTCAGCTCCCCAGCCACAACACCCAATCCCCCCACCATGGGGGGTCCCCCCACTAAGGTTGAGAGGGTGGCAATGGAAGTCTCGGTGAGGCGTCGTTTGTATCTGCCTCTACCGTATGCCATTGCTTTGTCCCATGCCACCCTATCAAACACCGGGAGGTCCTCCAAGGCGAGGGCAATCACCGAATCGTAATGGTCTTTCAGGATGTTCATGTTATTTCTCATCCATTGGTCAGTGTTGTTCCTGACCCTAGAGGTTGTTGCCATATTGGGGGATGATGGTTTAATAAATGCTGTTAGTTTATTCACTTGTTTCAGCATACCCACCGGAAAGCGGTCTGTCTGGTAAGTATTCTCAATTACTTCCTCATGATGTATAGCTTGAAGCAATTTGAAATACCTTCTTTCCATCCTCTCCGGCTGGTTCCCCAATACCCCCTCCCTCTCCAGATACCCCCCTTCCCTGTTGTGTTGGGGGGCTCTACTACCCCCCCTCCCCCTTCTGACCACTGTGGTCCATTCCTCCATAACCCTCTCAAATATAAAATCTTGGATGTCAAACTCAAAACAAGGGGAAAAAAAAGGGGAAAAAAACAAATTTATTTTCTAAACCCACTGATTTATGTCCTATTATTCACCCCAAATGGTGAACAAATAAGTTATTTTACAAAACACCAGGCCAGAAGAACTCAGTCCAATTACTAAAAGAGATTTTTTTCCGGGGGATTGAAACCCGCTGATTTTTATCAAATTTTTCACCCTTTCTGCAAGAAGAAAACCCCTTCCCTCCCAATAATTATGGAAAGAAAAGCCCCTTCCTTCCCAACAATTATAGAAAGAAATTTATGTTTATTTCTTCTCTGGGGGGTAGGGGGGGGGGGGCCACCCTCTCTATCCTTAAAAGAGGAGCCCTCCCTATAAGTCCCTTATTACAAGGTTCTCCCAAAACACAGGCGGTCTAAAGAACCCTTCCTGGGGGCAACCCCTCTAAGAAGGCACCTATGCAGCTAGCACTGTGCAAACCACCGCAAAACACGTCCAAAAAATGTTTTTTTTTAAAAACCCTCCCAAGAGAGGCACTCTTATACAAAGTAAGATCTCAGCAAACAACCAAGCGCATGCAATAATAAGAGCGGACTGCTAACCCAATTGGAAAAGGCTCCTCCACCAATAAAGTGCAAGGATCGTGTAGGGACTTCTGCAGCCCAGTTTTTAAAAAAACTTTTATTCTTAAGAATAGGGTGAACAAATAAGTGTTTCTAAACACAATAAGATGGACTGAGACTAATCTCTGGTCTGAGAGAATCAGTGGGACTGATACAGTTTTAAAATGGAGCTCCTAACATTTCGGCAAGTTGTGCCTTCCTCAGAGGAGAATAAGAAATGAAAGAAAGACTGGAGGTATTTATACCTTCCCTAGGCGGAGCAACCAGGGAGCTTCTGATAGGCTGGAACTCCCTCTAATCAGATGACTAAGCCGTCTCAGCTGTCTAATTGAACACCTGGCAATCAGGGGGAAACCTGTCTTAATCGACACCAAAGGCCTAGTCCCTACTGGGTGTAAAACCACCAGTTAAGGGCCATCATAAATACAAAAAGGAAACGGAGCACAAGCACCAAGTGAATAAAATACACCTCTCCATGTCCCCCAGGGTGTATTATTCCCCATAAGTCACTGGGTCCCTTGTTATAAAACATATAGGGGTCCCAAAGTGGGTCAACAAATTCACTTCCCTGTGTTTCCATCTCCACCCAATGAGTTTCTAAAGACAAGTCAAAGCACACATTGTGGCACTGGCAGGTTAGGTGCAGGGGAAAAAAGACGCTCTGGCTGCCTTTAGGCAGTCAGAGGGCACGGGCACACAAATTATAGGCATTAACACTTGTAATTCTCAAAAGGGTTTTGTATTATGTGTTGTATATTTTTTTATTTTTAATATTTTGCAGGTGTCCTGGCGGGTCTCCAAGAGGAGGTATCCCCGCCCTCATCAGAGGTGGTAAGTCCATCATTTGATCCACTGGCTCTAATTATTTTGATTAAGACCATGTGGATAAACTGTGTTAAGTTTATTAATCCACTGTCTTTCTTTTGCCAGTCGCTGTCTATCCGACCACCAGGATCCTGACTCCAACCCCATGATGAGGAGGTTTTCCCTCCCATGTTGTCTAAAGTGTTCGTAGAGGTGAGTTACTTCATTAATTTTATCAATTAGGTTCAGGTGTTGCTTCAGTCTTAGAATTAAACTGTTCTTGGTTTGCCCAATATACAGTTTTTTGCAGACCCCGCACTCAATACAATACACCAAATTCATTGACCCTGGCTTGGTCAGATGCCAAACAGGTGCACTCAATTGAGTGTGTTGGTTCACCATGAATTTAGTATTTTTGAAGTATCGGTTGTGCTTGTCTTTTTTATGTTTTCCGCCCAGGGAGGCATGTACTAGAAGATCTTTTACGTTTTTGTTTCTTCTGAACGCTGCTATAATTTTAAAATCCAAGAGTGATTCCACTTCGTCCTGTACCCTCTTAAAGTTACTTTTAACCTTGGCAGTCAAGGTCCTAGAGGCCGGAGAAAAGGTGGAGACAAAGGGGAGCAGATGATGGTTCTTATCCTCCCCCCTGGGTTTCAGGCCTAGTTGGTAGTCCCGCTGGACATCAACCTTAATCCCCCGGAGGAAGGTCCTGCTATACCCCCGACGTCTCAGGGCCCGGAATAGGGTCCTTGTCGCCGACTCGACATCCCCCGCTACCGTACAAATCCTATGAAACCTTATCAATTGTGACTTCACAATTCCCCGATAGGTGTGTTTCGGGTGGTAACTGGACCTGTGTAACAGTGCGTGGGTGTCGGTCGGCTTGAAATACACCCTTGTTCCCAGGCTCCCCTCCCCGTTTTCCCTCCTAATCAGAAACACCTCGGTATCCAAGAATGCAATTTTCTCTTGTTGTAAATCATATTTAACCGAGATGGAGGGATGATGGTTATTAAGGACCGAAATGAAATCAGAAAAGTCGGCCTTGGAATGACTCCAAATCCCGAAAATATCATCCAGGTATCTTACATAGAAACCTGGAAGTTTGCTGCACTTGGGGAAGACGGTACGCTCCCAGTCTGCCATATAAATATTGGCGTAAGCCGGGGCGAACTTCTTCCCCATCGCAGTTCCATGGACCTGGAGATACCATTCAGAGTTAAATTCAAAGTCATTTTTCACAAGGCTTAATTCTAAAAGTGTGAGGAGGGCCTCATCAGGCCTAGTGGGGTCAGGGTACTTCCTGAAGATCTCTCGTACCGCTTTCAGGCCCAGTTGAGTCTCTATATTTGTATAAAGAGAGTCAATATCCACAGAGAAAAGCATTCCACCAGGTGGCACCATGATATATCTAAGTTTTGTAACAAACTCATAGATGTCTTTAATATAGCTCTCATGTTTTTGCGACAAGGGGTTGATATAATGATCAACAAACTGCTATCCTGTATGATTCACTTCCACAGTCAGAAACAATAGGTCTGCCGGGAGGAACCTGATGTGGGACCGTCCAGGTCTCTGGATCCTTATGGATCTTAGGCAAGAGGTAAAATTTGCGTGGACGTGGAGGGTCCTCACCAGACAGGTAGTACCTTTGTTTAGCTGTAATGAATTTCTTCTCATACAGGCATCCCACAATCTCCCGGATCTGTTTCTGAGTTTCCAGTTGCAAGGAGCAGGTTAAAGGTAAGTAATGTATTGTGTTATTAAGCTGTCTGTACGCTTCAGTTAAGTATTGATGTTTGTCCATTATAACAATTTTTGACCCCTTGTCCGCAGGTTTGATCACTATTTCCTGGTTTGCTTTTAGTTGGTCAAGTGCTTCTCTTTCCCCTGTAGTTAAATTATTCTCTCTTTCACTATTACAGTGGATCCTCTCAAGATCCCGGACATCTCGCCTAATCAGTTTCTTCAGAGGTTCTGTGACTAGAGCCCATTCAGGTTCCCAAGTAGAAGGGTTAATGAATGGCTCCCGAACAACATCCATACTGTAATTGAAATGGTCTAAAAGCCTCAACCGTCTGTGATACCTGTGTAAGTCTCTTCTAAGCTCCTGTCTGTCCACCACTAGTGGAGTTGGAATAAAAAAGAGGCCCTTCTCTAGCAGCCTTTCTTCATCCTCCGTTAAGAAAAAGAAAGTTGAAAGATTTAAAATGTTAGAGTGGGGCTGATTAGACACTCTAGGTCCCCCTATTCTCAGTTTAATTGTGACATCCAAGAATGAAAGATCTTTTTGGCAGTCTCTGGAGTCCAATGAATAAGATCTTGGTTAACCCGAAATTGGTCCTCTGTGATCCCTTGTAAGATTTTAAAGTTTTCCTCCAGAACCCGGTTGAGTTTCCCCAAGAGGGTTCTTCGCTCCAACTGAAGCTGCGGGGAGAACTGGATCACCGGGACCACAATCTCTGCTCGAGGGAAGACCGTTTTCACACATGACAATAACAGTTGAAACTGTTTAGTCATGGTCCCGAGCTGATTATTCCTGAGGCAGTTGTTCAAGCCTACCGCGAGGACGACTTTCTGAACTGTGAGGCAGGGGTCCAGTTTACCCAGGATCTCTTTAAGATGGTGTATTTGAGCCCCCGGGAAACTATCTATCTGAACCAAGGGGTACTGGTGGCGTGGGATCCTAGACAGATTTGAATCCCCAATTACCAACACCGATTGTGTAATAACAAGGCTCCAATCCCTTACTTTATAAAATGTAGTAAGGTGGCGGGTGGTATGGTGGTAGGAGAGGACTCGCCCCACAGGGGGGTGAACCTCCCGTCTAGGGGAAGCCTCTCCCTCCAAAGTGGGTCGACTCCCCTCCTCCACCATTTGTTGTGAGTCTCGTAAGACCACCGCCACATTGGTCTGTGGAGCCTCGCTCTCTTCAGGGTCAGACAGGTCAACCCTCTCATCGCCCCCTGCCTCCTTCAGTTCTAAGCTCTCAGACATACTCAGCTCAAAATTGGGTCGGGCCCCAGGTTGCTGTCTAGACTACTAGTAAGTGTAGCTAGATGGATGTCTACTATGCAAACCTGAGGACTCCCCGCCAATTCCAACTCTGAATCAACCCGGACGGGCTCCCCTACAATAGGGCTGGGTACAGGGTATGGAGTAGCCCTTGGGTGGGTCCCTTTTGAATGGCTATCCCGAATACCCTTCCCCTCACGACCAGATTTGAGAATTAAATTGGGGTGAGGGCCTGAGTCGGGACCAAGACCAAGCAATTGGTTGGGGTTAGGGTTTGGGCCGGGGCGGGGCCCGAGGAGGGAAAGATGTCCAGGGTCAGGACTGGGACCAAGGTCAGGGCCAGAGATGGAACGAGGCCCAAAAATTGGACGACGTGGCCAGTCTGCCCGAGGTGGCAAAGGTGTCTGGACCACTGTAGGCCCAGGACCACTGCCAGAAGTGGGACCTGAGTGGCTGTTCAGCCTGATCCGGTCTGTTGGTGGCAGAAAAGGCCACTCTCCCTCGCTCAGCTCCCCAGCCACAACACCCAATCCCCCCACCATGGGGGGTCCCCCCACTAAGGTTGAGAGGGTGGCAATGGAAGTCTCGGTGAGGCGTCGTTTGTATCTGCCTCTACCGTATGCCATTGCTTTGTCCCATGCCACCCTATCAAACACCGGGAGGTCCTCCAAGGCGAGGGCAATCACCGAATCGTAATGGTCTTTCAGGATGTTCATGTTATTTCTCATCCATTGGTCAGTGTTGTTCCTGACCCTAGAGGTTGTTGCCATATTGGGGGATGATGGTTTAATAAATGCTGTTAGTTTATTCACTTGTTTCAGCATACCCACCGGAAAGCGGTCTGTCTGGTAAGTATTCTCAATTACTTCCGCATGATGTATAGCTTGAAGCAATTTGAAATACCTTCTTTCCATCCTCTCCGGCTGGTTCCCCAATACCCCCTCCCTCTCCAGATACCCCCCTTCCCTGTTGTGTTGGGGGGCTCTACTACCCCCCCTCCCCCTTCTGACCACTGTGGTCCATTCCTCCATAACCCTCTCAAATATAAAATCTTGGATGTCAAACTCAAAACAAGGGGAAAAAAAAGGGGAAAAAACAAATTTATTTTCTAAACCCACTGATTTATGTCCTATTATTCACCCCAAATGGTGAACAAATAAGTTATTTTACAAAACACCAGGCCAGAAGAACTCAGTCCAATTACTAAAAGAGATTTTTTTCCGGGGGATTGAAACCCGCTGATTTTTATCAAATTTTTCACCCTTTCTGCAAGAAGAAAACCCCTTCCCTCCCAATAATTATGGAAAGAAAAGCCCCTTCCTTCCCAACAATTATAGAAAGAAATTTATGTTTATTTCTTCTCTGGGGGGTAGGGGGGGGGGGGGCCACCCTCTCTATCCTTAAAAGAGGAGCCCTCCCTATAAGTCCCTTATTACAAGGTTCTCCCAAAACACAGGCGGTCTAAAGAACCCTTCCTGGGGGCAACCCCTCTAAGAAGGCACCTATGCAGCTAGCACTGTGCAAACCACCGCAAAACACGTCCAAAAAATGTTTTTTTTAAAAACCCTCCCAAGAGAGGCACTCTTATACAAAGTAAGATCTCAGCAAACAACCAAGCGCATGCAATAATAAGAGCGGACTGCTAACCCAATTGGAAAAGGCTCCTCCACCAATAAAGTGCAAGGATCGTGTAGGGACTTCTGCAGCCCAGTTTTTAAAAAAACTTTTATTCTTAAGAATAGGGTGAACAAATAAGTGTTTCTAAACACAATAAGATGGACTGAGACTAATCTCTGGTCTGAGAGAATCAGTGGGACTGATACAGTTTTAAAATGGAGCTCCTAACATTTCGGCAAGTTGTGCCTTCCTCAGAGGAGAATAAGAAATGAAAGAAAGACTGGAGGTATTTATACCTTCCCTACACTGTAAGAAAAGTCAGTGAATTTGACGGTGAAAAATTGTTAAATCACAACAGTAAGAGACCGTAAATTATAAATCGGTTATATTCAGTTTATCTGACAGTGAAACACCGTAAATATATATATCAGCCAAAACAATCATTTGTGCATGTATTTCTTGTATAAAATACATTTTGTCACTGTTAAATGTACTACACATTGTACTGATAACGGAAATACACCGTAATATGAAAAAGAATCCATACCGTAATATTTACATTTATTACTTTTTAAAAATACATTTGGTTACTGTTAAATGTACGGATCACTGTGCAGCCAATGGAGATATAACGCATTATACATTTAACAGGCAGCCTCGTATGTTTTGCATTTATTATTCGTATAAAATATATTTTGTCACTGTTAAATGTACTAAACATTGTACTGATAACGGAAATACACCGTAATATGAAGAAAAAATCCATACCGTAATTTTTGCATTTATTACTTTTTAAAAATACATTTGGTTACTGTTAAATGTACGGACCATTGTGCTGCCAATGGAGATATAATGCATTATACATTTAACAGGCAACCTCGTATGTTTTGCATTTATTATTCGTGAAATAATCTGTTTGTTACTGTTAAAGATACTAAACATTGTACTGGTAACGGAAATACACCGCAAAATGAACAAAAATCCATACCGTGACTTTTGCATTTATTACTTTTAAAAAATACATTTGGTTACTGTTAAATGTACGGACCATTGCGCTGCCAATGGAGGTAAAACGCATCATATATTCAACAGCCAGCCCCGTATTTTTTGCATTGATGATTTGTAAAATATTCAGTTTGTCACTGTTAAATGTACTAAACATTGTACTGGTAATGGAAATACACCGTAATATGAACAAAAATCCATACCGTGATTTTTGCATTTATTACTTTTACAAAATACATTTGGTTACTGTTAAATGTACGGACCATTGCGCTGCCAATGGAGGTAAAACGCTTCATACATTCAACAGCCAGCCCCGTATTTTTTGCATTCAATATTTGTAAAATATTCAGTTTGTCACTGTTAAATTTACTAAACATTGTACTGGTAATGGAAATACACCGTAATATGAACAAAAATCCATACCGTGATTTTTGCATTTATTACTTTTACAAAATACATTTGGTTATTGTTAAATGTACGGACCATTGCACTGCCAATGGAGGTAAAACGCATCATACATTCAACAGCCAGCCCCGTATTTTTTGCATTTATTATTTGTAAAATATTCAGTTTGTCACTGTTAAATGTACTGAACATTGTACTGGTAACGGAAATACACTGTAATATGAAAGAAAAATCAATACCGTCATTTTTGCATTTATTACTTTTTAAAAATACATTTGGTTACTGTTAAATGTACGGACCACTGTGCTGCCAATGGAGATATAATGCATTATACATTTAACAGGCAACCTCGTATATTTTGCATTTATTATTCGTAAAATAATCAGTTTGTTACTGTTAAAGATACTAAACATTGTACTGGTAACGGAAATACACCGCAAAATGAACAAAAATCCATACCGTGATTTTTGCATTTATTACTTTTACAAAATACATTTGGTTACTGTTAAATTTACGGACCATTGCGCTGCCAATGGAGGTAAAACGCATCATACATTCAACAGCCAGCCCCGTATTTTTTGCATTTATTATTTGTAAAATATTCAGTTTGTCACTGTTAAATGTACTAAACATTGTACTGGTAATGGAAATACACCGTAATATGAACAAAAATCCATACCGTGATTTTTGCATTTATTACTTTTACAAAATACATTTGGTTACTGTTAAATTTACGGACCATTGCGCTGCCAATGGAGGTAAAACGCATCATACATTCAACAGCCAGCCCCGTATTTTTTGCATTTATTATTTGTAAAATATTCAGTTTGTCACTGTTAAATGTACTAAACATTGTACTGGTAATGGAAATACACCGTAATATGAACAAAAATCCATACCGTGATTTTTGCATTTATTACTTTTACAAAATACATTTGGTTACTGTTAAATTTACGGACCATTGCGCTGCCAATGGAGGTAAAACGCATCATACATTCAACAGCCAGCCCCGTATTTTTTGCATTTATTATTTGTAAGATATTCAGTTTGTCACTGTTAAATGTACTGAACATAGTACTGGTAACGTAATATGAACAAAAATCCATACCGTGATTTTTGCATTTATAGGCACCCATATCCCTGGCGGAGGCCGCTAAGGTATTCAAAAAGCTCCTTGCTGGCAAGGCGACGTGGGTGGATTAATTCGAACTTTGCCCATTCATTAAGTGGTTTGAAAATCAATGGGAAATTCCAAACACTTTTCCCATAGTGAACTATGGATTTTTGACCTAATTCGGCCTAAATACCCATATAAAACAATGGGCTAGGACCCTGAAATTTTCACAGTCAATCGACCTTTGGCCAGAGATCAAGTGGTATGAAAATCAATGGGACATTCCAAACACTTTTTCCATAGTGAACTATGGATTTTTGGCCTAATTCGGCCTAAATACCCATAGAAAACAATGGGCTAGGACCCTGAAATTTTCATAGTCAATCGACCTCTGCCCATTCATTAAGTGGTGTGAAAATCAATGGGAAATTCGAAACACTTTTCCCATAGTGAACTATGGATTTTTGACCCAATTCGGCCTAAATACCCATAGAAAACAATGGGCTAGGACCCTGAAATTTTCAGTCATTCCACCTTTGCCCACAGATTAAATGGTGCGAAAATCAGTTGGTAATTGACTGTGTTTATTTCACCCAACAGAAAGGATTCTAACCCAATGGTACTTATGATCCGAAATGGCCTTCACCAGTCTTTTCTCTCAATTTTTACACTTTAATTCAAAGTGGGGATTTAAATCCTTTTCCTCCTTAAATAGGGGCTAGTGAATATGAATTCCCCCAAATTTTGCGGTTGTAGCTGCAAGTCAAGGTACCCAAACACAGCCCCAAAGGTCAAAATTGAGGCATATAGCCTTATTTTTCGGCTTTTGTTGGCAAGTGAGAAACGGGCCATTACATCTTAGTGAAAGGTTGGAACTGCCTGAATTTTGCATAAATCATTCCCCTGTGATAACGTGATGCAGGATCTAAAGCAAGATCTCTGCAGACCCTTGGGAAAGCTAACTTCTGTTAGCAGCATGCTAATGACTTGAATCCAATTGAGCCTTGAAGAGGGTCCTCTCTTGTCCATCATATGTGAATATTAGGACAATAAGCCATTTACAAGTGTTTTCAAATGCATCCAACAGAGATGATTCGAACCAGATGGCACTTATTTTCCCAAATGGCCGAAAGCCAGTTTTCACCAGTCTTTTCTCTAACTTTTAATACTCTAAATCAGGGTAGAGATTTGACTCATTTTCTCCTTCAAAGAGGGGCTCGTCACCATTACCTACCTATAATCTGGACTTCGTAGCTGCAAATTAAGGTCCACAAAAACAGCCCCAAAGGGCTTAATTGATGCATTATTCCCTTATATGAGTGGATTTTTTGACATATGCAAGAATGGCCATAATCTCTCAAATATGGGTCCCAGAACCCACATATTCTGGACACACATTGTGGACTAGGCCTACAATAAGGTCACCTGAACAGAATCCCTTTAGATTATCTCGAAAAGATTTTTGCCTGTATGACACTCAGACCTCAGCATGGTGTACACGTCCCTAAGGCGTACACCCCGTTGTACTCTTGGTGAGATCAGACCAACTTTTACTTCTCAAGATGTCAGAGCCCTGCTTTTTTAATATGTTGTAGACGTAATAGGATGTGACGCACATCTACGCCAGAGTTTTCAAAGCACCGAAAATGGAGGAGTTTGAAAATGGAGGAGTTACCTCTTCTTGTGGACAGTCGTAAACGCATACGTTTAGAAACGATGACATTAGAAACACCCACGTTGTCTTTACTAGCAGCTGTTGTTCAGTTAAAGTCTGCATTTCTGCGGAGGAAGCAGCTGTTATTGGAGCGATTAGCGAGCAGCGTGTCCAGCGGCGTTAGCAGACCTACGGAGCGGCCCCGTCTGAAGTCACGTTAACCTAATTCATGAGATTAGACCACATGGGATCACCTTTCGGTTAGTTTTTTTCCACATGGAACTATACATTCTGCCATTTCTCGACGTGTGTGAAGGTGCGAGGGCCCGATCAATGCTGCTTGCATTCATTATTTGTAAAAAATACATTTTGTCAAGGTTAAATGCACTAACCATTGTGCTGTTTTTGTAAATACACTATAATATATAAAATATAATATAATATATATATTTCAACAGTCAGAACTAATATTTAACCAACACACAAAACAACAAGTGCTAGATGCAAACTAGTCTGCTTATTCAAAGCAGTAGAGAGTAACCTTCCATAAGTTAGCCTTGTTTTGTAATCCTTTTTTGCAGAGCATAAATTGCATCTCACCCCATCCCCCACCACTTTGATCTCTGTTGGTTAGTATTTTGTAACATTGCAGGTGCTTGCAGGTGCAGATCTCATGACAGAGAGAGAGAGAGAGAGAGAGAGAGAGAGGGTGGCTGCAGTGATCAGACCTACGCAGTACTTTAAAAAAAACAACGGTTGGAGGCTGAACTTTTGAACTCATTTTAGCGCCTTTTCTGCGCGCTCAGTCACCACTGCGCGCTGCTGTTCTGTGGGGATTAACCGGAACGTACTGATGAACAACGGCCTGACTCCTGCCTGGGAGCACAATAACGTTAGCTTCTTCTGAAGGTAAGCATGTCAGCTAGCTAACGTTACATTTGAATTTGAGGCTTTGTTTTCTGCAGTTTTGTGTCGCCCTTGCAAAAACGAGTCATTCAACGTTAAGAGTAAGTTAACTTAGCTATCTAATGAGTTGAGAGAGTTTACTTTTCGTGGATGTAACGTGGGTTATGGGTTTCTGTGTTGAACATTAGCTAACGTTAGCTTACTTTACCAAAGGTTTGCTAGGAAACTGTTTCGTTGTAATTTCTGTGGCAAGTCAGTTAAAGCTAAAACATCGAGGGGTTCTGTGCTTCATTGCAAACTTCATTGTAATGAACCACGTTGTTTATTTAAGTGCGTTGAAGCCGGTTGAAAGCAGACCGTTGTTAGATATGGAGCTAAGGCTTATTTCTACCAGAGGCATAACGGTAACTATCAGCTAACGTTACTGTTGGGACTGCGTTACCGCTTATAAGCTGTGTTAACGTTACCGCTCATAAATATGCTATGGCGTTATGTGAACGCACATGTCCAGACACAAAGTAGCTAATTATTAAAGTGAGTGGATGGTAAAATGTGTTCACGGTCAGATCTTCCTTTCTTTATTCATAGAATCTGCTTCTCCTCAGTCATCAGCTGTTCCAACTGAATCACCAAACTAACTTCACTGTTTAAAAATGACACACCATCATCAGATGAGGACATCAGCAAAGTTTGTGAGTCTTTGATAATTTGATCTTTTCTCTGCATGTCATAGAGGGCCAATGAGGACAGCATACTCAAGAGCTCAGTCTTTCAAAAAAGGGTTCAACTATGTGGAGCCTAAGAAAATGTTTTTAGGACGAGATGAGAACAGGACTGATATGTTTTCATATTATGTGCCTGTGAAAGAGACTTTAAAGTGTTTGTTGGAATCTGATCTGTGGAAGAACTGTGTCATTTTATAAAGTAAGGGATTGGAGCCTTGTTATTACACAATCGGTGTTGGTGATTGGGGATTCAAATCTGTCTAGGATCCCACGCCACCAGTACCCCTTGGTTCAGATAGATAGTTTCCCGGGGGCTCAAATACACCATCTAAAAGAGATCCTGGGTAAACTGGACCCCTGCCTCACAGTTCAGAAAGTCGTCCTCGCGGTGGGCTTGAACAACTGCCTCAGGAATAATCAGCTCGGGACCATGACTAAACAGTTTCAACTGTTATTGTCATGTGCGAAAACGGTCTTCCCTCGAGCAGAGATTGTGGTCCCGGTGATCCAGTTCTCCCCGCAGCTTCAGTTGGAGCGAAGAACCCTCTTGGGGAAACTCAACCGGGTTCTGGAGGAGAACTTTAAAATCTTACAAGGGATCACAGAGGACCAATTTCGGGTTAAGCAAGATCTTATTCATTGGACTCCAGAGACTGCCAAAAAGATCTTTTATTCTTGGATGTCACAATTAAACTGAGACTAGTACATGCCTCCCTGGGCGGAAAACATAAAAATGACAAGCACAACAGATACTTCAAAAATACTAATGAAGTAACTCACCTCTACGAACACTTTAGACAACATGGGAGGGAAAACCTCCTCATCATGGGGTTGGAGTCAGGATCCTGGTGGTCGGATAGACAGCGACTGGCAAAAGAAAGACAGTGGATTAATAAACTTAATACAGTTTATCCACATGGTCTTAACCAAAATAATTAGAGCCAGTGGATCAAACGATGGACTTACCTCCTCTGATGAGGGCGGGGACACCTTGGAGACCCGCAAGGACACCTGCAAAATATTAAAAATATAAAAATATACAACACATAATACAAAACCCTTTTGAGAATTACAAGTTTTAATGCCTATAAATTGTGTGCCCGTGCCCTCTGACTGCCTAAAGGCAGCCAGAGCTTCTTTTTTCCCCTGCACCTAACCTGCCAGTGCCACAATGTGTGCTTTGACTTGTTTTTAGAAACTCACTGGGTGGAGATGGAAACACAGTGAAGTGAATTTGTTGACCCACTTTGGGACCCCTATATGTTTTATAACAAGGGACCCAGTGACTTATGGGGAACAATACACCCTGGGGGACATGGAGAGGTGTATTTTATTCACTTGGTGCTTGTGCTCCGTTTCCTTTTTGTATTTATGATGGCCCTTAACTGGTGGTTTTACACCCAGTAGGGACTAGGCCTTTGGTGTCGATTAAGACAGGTTTTCCCCCTGATTGCCAGGTGTTCAATTAGACAGCTGAGACGGCTTAGTCATCTGATTAGAGGGAGTTCCAGCCTATCAGAAGCTCCCTGGTTACTCCGCCTAGGGAAGGTATAAATACCTCCAGTCTTTCTTTCATTTCTTATTCTCCTCTGAGGAAGGCACAACTTGCCGAAACGTTAGGAGCTCCATTTTAAAACTGTATCGGTCCCACTGATTCTCTCAGACCAGAGATTAGTCTCAGTCCATCTTATTGTGTTTAGAAACACTTATTTGTTCACCCTATTCTTAAGAATAAAAGTTTTTTTTAAAACTGGGCTGCAGAAGTCCCTACACGATCCTTGCACTTTATTGGTGGAGGAGCCTTTTCCAATTGGGTTAGCAGTCCGCTCTTATTATTGCATGCGCTTGGTTGTTTGCTGAGATCTTACTTTGTATAAGAGTGCCTCTCTTGGGAGGGTTTAAAAAACATTTTTTGGACGTGTTTTGCGGTGGTTTGCACAGTGCTAGCTGCATAGGTGCCTTCTTAGAGGGGCTGCCCCCAGGAAGGGTTCTTTAGATCGCCTGTGTTTTGGGAGAACCTTGTAATAAGGGACTTATAGGGAGGGCTCCTCTTTTAAGGATAGAGAGGGTGGCCCCCCCCCCCCCCCCCCCCCCCCCTACCCCCCAGAGAAGAAATAAACATAAATTTCTTTCTATAATTGTTGGGAAGGAAGGGGCTTTTCTTTCCATAATTATTGGGAGGGAGGGGGTTTCTTGTTGCAGAAAGGGTGAATAATTTGATAAAAATCAGCGGGTTTCAATCCCCCCGGAAAAAAATCTCTTTTAGTAATTGGACTGAGTTCTTCTGGCCTGGTGTTTTGTAAAATAACTTATTTGTTCACCATTTTGGGTGAATAATAGGACATAAATCAGTGGGTTTAGAAAATAAATTTGTTTTTCCTTTTTTTTTCCCCTTGTTTTGAGTTTGACATCCAAGATTTTATATTTGAGAGGGTTATGGAGGAATGGACCACAGTGGTCAGAAGGGGGAGGGGGGGTAGTAGAGCCCCCCAACACAACAGGGAAGGGGGGTATCTGGAGAGGGAGGGGGTATTGGGGAACCAGCCGGAGAGGACTGGTTAGATGTTAGGGTTAGGTGTTAGGGGATTGTGATAACTATGCTGGAAGCCAGCACAGCTATCTGTGCACTGTCCATCGCCGCCTCAGCCCCCGAAGCACCTACCTCTCATTCAAGCCCTTAGGCTGTCTTGTATCCAGTCTGGCAATCCAGATCCTTTCAGCCCTTTTCCTCTGGGCGATGTTCCACCTGGGGTTACACTCAATGACAGTTGTTAAAACAGCTTTCCATTCATGTAATAAAAAGTGTTTCACCAAAGGTGTCTCCATCTTTTTCCTCTTCAGTATATTGTGTTTGTGTTGAATGAAACGAATAGAAATGGTGTTGCCTGTTTCACCCACATACTGTAAACCACACTTTTTACAAGAAATCAGATATATACAATTTTTTGACTTCAGACTGCCCCGGGTCATTGTCTGAAAGACCTCTTTTGTGTATCGATTAGTGAACCAGTTTTGGTGTTTAAAATACTGGCCCTGTACTCTGGATTTAGGATCCGAGAGGGGTTTAATCTTCGCTTTTACCAGGAGATCCTGTAAATTCTTATTTTTCCTGAATGCAGCAATAACACTATAGTTTTGTAATGTTGAGGTTCCTGTAATATGTTTGTGAAAGTTCCTCCTACTTTCTCTAATCAGTTCAACCGTTGACGGGGAAAATGTCGTAACAAATGGAAGGTTACAAGTTACTGCTGGTATTTTAGTTTGCTGAAATGACCTCCTGCATTTTCTAAGAAAGGTCCTAGAGTACCCCCTGGTGGACAAAGCTCGAAACAACACTCTAACTGCTGACCTAAAATCCTCTTCTTCAGTGCAAATTCTGTGGAATCTCAACAGCTGCGACCTAATCAGGCCTGCATAGGTGTGTTTTGGGTGGAAACTGGTTTTGTGGAGCAGAGCGTGTGTGTCTGTCTCCTTAAAGAATACTTTAATCGCTAGTGTGTGAGTCTCCTGGAACCTTTCGTTCTTAAAAGTGGTGGTGTCTAGGAAATCAACCGAATTCAAACTGCTGGTGGATTTTAGCTTGATTGATTCACTGTGATTATTAAGCGTCTTCAGAAAGCTGTCAAAATCCTCTCTCGAGTGAGGCCACACCCCCCAGATG
The DNA here is from genome assembly GCA_024529925.1 of Ophthalmolycus amberensis. NCBI lineage: Eukaryota > Metazoa > Chordata > Actinopteri > Perciformes > Zoarcidae > Ophthalmolycus > Ophthalmolycus amberensis. The sequence goes on along the minus strand of JAFEUB010000538.1, from coordinate 4,352 downwards.
TCATCTAAAAATCTGTAATAGTACAGAGGTTTTTTAGGACATATCTTCAGAGCCGATGCCTCCCATTCCGCCATGAAGATATTTGCATATGCGGGAGCAAATTTCTTCCCCATGGCTGTACCTTTAATTTGAAGGAAGAATTCTCCATTAAATGTGAAATCATTTTTGGTCAAATTAATCTCTAATAACTGTAATAATTCTTTTTCTGGTCTTTTTTTTGTTTGGGTGTTTCCGAAATACATTTTTTATGGCCTGCATGCCTTCTTTGAAGTCAATGTTAGTATATAGACTGTCTATGTCAATCGTGAATAGAATAGAGTTGTCAGGAATGTGTAGTTTTTTCACTATGTTGACAAAGTGGTACGTGTCCTTTATGTAACTAGGATGTGTGGTCGAGAGAGGATTGAGGAAGTAATCCAGGTACTCTGCAGTGCAATATGTTTCACTGCTGCAGTCAGACACGATGGGTCTACCTGGAGGGATTTCATGTGGCTTGCTCCACTTATATGGATCCTTGTGGATTTTAGGCAGCATATAGAATAATCTGGCTCTGGGTTCCGAGCTGCCCATTAAATAATATTTCTGTTTTGCCTTGATGAATCTTTTCTCATAAAGAGTTTGAATGATTTTGTTGATAATAGGAATAGTCTCTGGATAAATAGGTTTGGTCAATTTAGTGTAATATTTGGGGTCGTGAAGTTGTCGATAACCCTCCCATGCATATTGTTCTCTGTCCATAATGACCATAGCACTGCCCTTGTCAGCTGGCTTGATGATGATATGTTTATTACTGTTCAGTTCTGTCAGTGCTCTTACCTCTTCAGTACTCAGGTTGGGTGATACACAATGAACCTTAAACTCAGTATCAAAATACTTCAGGTCCTCCTTGATGAGAGCAGTGATTTCACTGGGTGTTTGTCCCTGGGGGGGAGTCCAGGTTGATTTCTGCATGAAAGGAAACGCTTCAGAGTCTCTTGCATGTTCATAATAAGCTGCCAGTTTCAACTTCCTGTGATACTGCTGAGTATCGTAACGGCTTTGCTCCTTAATGTCTTTGTTTGTGCCCTTTGTGGGGATAAAGTTCAATCCTTTCTTCAGCAGAGCAAATTGTGGTGCAGTTAACTTAAAGTTTTTTGTTAAATTAATAACAGTCTTATCCCCCTCCTGTGGAGGCAGGTTTATGGGGCAAAGTAGTTTAAGTGAGTGCACCAGTGGTCCAGCATGCGCTGAGCTGTGTCAGGAGTCCAGTGCACGTTATCTGGTCCTGTTGTAAAGTCTGTGCTGGGTAGAGCCGGAATAAACTCACCTAGCTCAGAGATGTACGCGTTCAGATGTGTGAGACGCACTATCTCTCTCGTTGGAAGACTGGGGGAGAAATTTACCTGCGGAACGAAGATTTCAGCCCATGGAAAATTCTCTCTAGCCAGCCTCAGTGCTCCCTGCAGCTGTTTGATGGCTGTCTCTTTAGTCTTCTGGACCCGGTTGTTAAAGCCAAAGGCCAGGATGATTTTTTCCACTGTAGTCGTGGAGATAGCTTTGTTCAGTAGCTCTTCTGCGTTTCTGAATGTGGCACCTGGAAAGGCATCAATCTGCAGATCCGGGTTGTTGTGTGGTGGGAATCTGCTGGTATTAGAATCTCCCATGATTAGCCATTTTTTTCCAATCGTGAGACTCCAATCCTGTCCCTTTCTTAAGGTGGGGAGGTGTCTCGTAGGTCGGTGTAGCATCAGTGATCCTGGTGTGTTGACCGTCCCTACTGGAATCGAATCCAGTCGGGTCTGCACCGCTGTTTGGAGACTGCCGGTCCTGCTGGTAGTCGGTCTGCTGGACTGCACGCTGTCTGGAACCGGAGAGGGCGGCTCTCCGACCTCCTCCGCCCCTGGTGAATCCAGCTCCAGCTGTGAACGCTCCCTGATGGAGCTCGTTATGTGAGCCACACAGCCATTGTGGTGTGGGGAGGTCCCCAGAAGAGGCCTGGGGGCCGAGGGGGCTTTCCGTGGAAATAGTCTTATTGGTCTTTGTGGTTGTGGGTGGAGTCGGTGTAGGTGGAATTGTGTTTTGTGTGCGCTCACTGTGTTGTGAAAGGGGCCAAATGTTTGGCAGGGGCACAGCAGTCATGTCCAGAGCCCTCTCAGTCACCTGTGTTAGGCTGGCTGCAGGTCTAATCAGAGCCTGTGTTTCTTGGACGGATGGGATCCCCCTGTGTGGTGGTGTACCGGGCGTGAGGGAGACCGTGTTGGTTGGTGCTCTATGTACCACTGCCGTAACTGAGTGTGTGACGTCAGCCACTGACGTCACTGTAGCTCCGTGGGGTCGAGGCTGAAGCTCCGGGTGCAACACGCCTGCTGCAGCTCCAGTCGTCGGTGGAGGACGATCCTCTGAGTGAAACATCAGCAGTGTCTCCTCAATGACACTTTTAGCCTCGGTAAGTGTGTCTGGTGCTAATCTGCTGCCGAAATTTCTCTTCGCCCAGGCTGAGGCTACTTCAAAGGGCCCGCTCCAATCCTGCTGTGAGAGTTTATAGAGTTTTTCTATTTCACTCTTTATGATGTTTTCATAATGGTCCTTCAGTATAGTCAGTGTGGTATGGGCCCAATTTTTAGCATTTCCTTCTATTAGCATCTGGGTGTCGGCACTAGGTACCGCGGGTTTAATTAGTGTGGATAGCTGCTCAATCATTCTGTTAATTGTACGGGGAGGCTGCTCTGCACTCACATTTATGAAATGATGCGCTGTTTTAATCACTCTGTGTAGAATGCGGCAGGGTTAGGGTTAGGGTTAGGGGTTAGGGTTAGGGTTAGGTAAGGAGAATTAAATTTTCTGCTTACCACAGGTAAGCAGAAAGCACGGGCACATGAGGTTCCTCTTAATCCCTCTTCTGACTCCCAATCAGTCACTCTAATCGTAATTTTTTTGTTTTATGCTTCGTTTAAGCCGCTGGGCAGCATAGTTTTTAATTTTTTAATCCAGCGTCTTTCTGCGGCCCATCTTTGGGCCCCAGACCACCCCACCCCATACTCAAGTCCTGAAATCAATAAGTTGTTTTTGCCATGTCTCCGAAAGTGCACATATATTTCTGTTTCTTTTTCCAGATGATCAATACAATATATGTGTTGTTTAAGACGTTGTTGAAGTGTGTTTTTGGTCTGCCCAACATATAATTTGTTACAAATTTTACACTCTATCCCATACACCAGGTTTGACGAAGCCAAATGGAAGGTCTGCCAAACCGGAGCACCGAGACCCGCGTGTTTATTGGTAATATATTTTATTGATCTAAAATGTGCATTCTTTCTGTGTTGTTTTCCACTGTTTAAGGAGGCATGAACCAACAAATCCTTCAGGTTTGTATTCCTCTTAAAGGCCGATATAATTTTAAAATCTGACAGGGGCTTGATAATGTTCTGGAGCTTTTTAAATTGCGTTTTGACACTGAAGTTCAGTTTTAGTGAGGCAGGAGAAAATGTGGTCACAAACGGGACAATGTGGGCACCTTGGTTCACTCTATCAGGTATCACAACCTGACGCAAGCTCTGTTGTATTTCGGCTTTAATAGAGCGAAGAAAAGTTCCACTATATCCCCTGGTTCTAAGGGCTTTGAAAAGCACCCTTGTTGCCACCTCGACATCATCCGGCCTTGTACATATCCTGTTAAACCTTGTAAGTTGTGATTTTACAATGCCCCTATAGGTGTGTTTAGGGTGGTAGCTAGTTTTATGTAATAAGGCATGGGTGTCGGTCGGTTTGAAGAATACTCTAGTGCCCAGGCCACAATCATTATCCTCATCCCCCTTATCCTAAAAACTTCAGTGTCTAAAAATTCGATTTTTTCAATCTGTAAGTTGTATTTTACAGTTATCGAATTATGGTGCCCGTTCAATGTGTTGATGAAATGTTCAAAATCTGACTCCGAATAGCTCCAGACTCCAAAGATATCATCCAGGTAACGAATGTATAATAGCGGGGTTTTAATGCATTTGGGCAAGACAGTCTGCTCCCAATCTGCCATATATATGTTGGCATATGATGGGGCAAACCTCTTACCCATAGCTGTCCCATGTACCTGGAGATAATACTTTGAGTCGAACTCAAAGTCGTTTCTGGTTAAACCTAGTTCCAGAAGAGAGAGGAGGGCCTCATCCGGTCTGGCCGGATCGGGATATCTATTAAAAGCCTGTCTTACTGCTCTTAAGCCCAATTCAGTATCAATATTAGTGTACAGAGCGTCTACATCGATAGTGAAAAGCATTGCTTCAGGCGGTACAACAATTGCTTTGATTTTGTTAACAAAGTCATATGTATCTTTCACATAGCTGGGATGTTTCTGGGACAACGGATTTAGAAAATATTCG